>PVKU01000025.1:278737-523298 GCA_004027475.1 Anoura caudifer
CTCTGAGCCAGGGGGGATGGAAAGGACTTCCCCAAGGACGTGACTGGGGGAGGAACCCTAAGTTAAAGCACCTGTGTGGGAGCTTGGAGAAGATTGGCTCCAGAAAATGGGACACACCTGCCCAAACTCATGATGGCATCCCAATAACCTTGGAAATATACAGGAATGCTGGCAGGTGTAACCGATTGTAGGAGGAGTCGGAAATAGGGCTGCAGAGGAGGATTGGTGCGGGGTATTTAAAACGGAGACACAGCAGCCATTGGAGAGGTCCATGCGGTTTCACCAGAGAGCAGGACCCGCAGCTCCGTGAGGGAAAATCACCATGTGGCTTTAGCAGAGAATTGCCACTAGGCTTTGCCCGAGTGGAGACCCTCTCGCAGCTTTGCCAGAGGGAGAGATTCCACGTGGTTTCACCAGAGTGCAGACCCCTACAGCTCTGGTGAAGAGGGAGAGCCACGAGGCTTTGCCAGAGTGGGGACCCCTTCCCCACAGCTTCGGTAGAAGAAGAACCATGCGGCTTTGGGGTGCTCCCTTTGGCTGCGTGGCATGGGGAGCAAGAGAGATTTTGCCTGGAAGAAGGGGGAAAGAACTCTTGCCAGTAGGCCATGAGAAGGTGCCACATGGCCTTGGATTAATTAGAGATCCTGCCTGGACAACGACACAGCACAGCTGACGGTGTCAAGAGCCTGGATCCCAGACGTGTGCTTCTCTTCCTTGCAAGTACGGTACCCTGACTTAGGGCAGAGGGAGATAGGAAGCACTGTGGGCGTCTGTGGGTATCCTAAAGGACTTTGATATTTTAATGAAGTTAAGTTGCTACTTCAACTCTGTATAGCATTAAGTAAACATTTCCTTTCCTTTTCACAAATCTCTGGCTTTGAGAGGCATCTTTCCATAAGGCGGCGGACAATAATGGACCTTCTGTTTGCTCTGTAACATTTCCACCTTGACCCCTGCGGTTGGGCTGCCCCACAAGGAGCAGGCAGAAGTGATCACAAACTACGCCTTCTCCTTGCTTTCGCTGTGCTGACGCCACTGACGGGGATGGTGACTGACTGCAGGTGCGGGGACTGTGAACCAGTCGGGCAGCAGGCCCCTCCCTGCCGCACCCTCTCAGTGGCCATGAGCAAATGAGTGGACAGCCAGTCTGGACCTCGGGTGTGCTTCACAAATTGCTTTCACGGATGGGGTGTTTCTGCCCGTCCCCATCACGCCTGAGCTCCTCCAAGAGGCCAGCTTAGCCCAAGTTCCCCCCCTGAGGGTCCTTCCCCACTGTGGCTGGGAAGGTGGGGACACTGGGGGACACCAGACGTTTGGGTGAGGAGCCGCCTTCTGCGTAGACCTTTCTTTCCTGTGTTGTGTTGTGTTGGACTAAACGAAGGGAAATGGCTGTGAGAAGCAGGGCTGGATGCCTCCTGAGCCGGCCTCCTCGCCCTGAGGTCCTCCACCCTCTGGCCTGGTTGGGGTCAGGCTGGAAAGCAGAGGACAGGCAGAGTGAGCCGAGCGGGGAGGGCCAGCTGCAGCATGGGTGAAGGCCTCTGCAGAGCACTGGACTCTGGGTCCCTGAAACCAGCCCTTTGACTGTGAACGAACGTGTGCTGGCCTTGGCCAGCCCACACTGGCAGTTCCCTCATTGAAAGGCTGACCTCTGACCTCTGCATGCTCCTTGAGGGCTCGGGCCAGACCGGTGTCCACCAGGGGCATAGAGCCGCCTCCCCACAGAGCCTCTTAGATAGTTAGGGCTCTTAGACAATGCTCCCACCTACCTGTTTAATGATTTCTTAGCGAAGCTGGCTCCTGACGCCATTCAGAATGGAGCCGAGCACATCGTTCAGCTTGGCTGCCCGGGGCTGGGATGTGTGTGAGGGGGCACCCGCTGGAACAGCGGGGCAGCCAGGAGGTCCGGCCTGGGGGTCTGAAGGCAAGAAGGCATCTCCTTAGGGGCCTAGGTTCACAACAAATGTGACTTGTGGGTGCTGGTCACATGTGTAGTTTGGAGGTACGATTCTGGTGGGAACACAGCCTGAGGCTCACTGACTTCTGACCTTCTGGCCCAAGTCCCCACCCATCCAACAGAAAACAAGCTAGAAAAATGGCAAATTAGCAGCTTTTTGAATTCATCAAAGTCCCTGAAATCTGGAAAAGGTTCCCGCAGGTGAGACCCGAGCAGTTGCCGCCCCGGGCAGGTGCTTCTGGACACCCAGTAGGTGGTAAGAAGAGCCCACTAGAGATTGTTAACCAGCTGCCATAGCTGGGTGGTGGGGAGGTAGGGGTGAGTGCGGATCGGGGGCACCCACCTGCCAGGAAGTTTTCATCCTGGTGCCGGCTGGGAGGGGACACCCAGCCCACTTTCCCATCATCCCCTGGGGGACCGGGAGAGCTGCAGGTGGGACAGGGACACTTGCAGAGGGCAGCAGGGTTCAGAAAAGCCACAGGTTCCAGGTGCCCCAGGCTGAGGTGCATCCAAACATCCGGAATATCTCTCCCCCTCCCCTGGCGGGTGTGGCTGTGGGACGGGGACACTCTCAGGGAATGACGACAGAGGCTAAGGGGGCGGGGGGGTGGAAGAGCCAGCACAGGCACAGCATTTTCGTAGGAAAAATCCTCCCAGACTTGAGGATGGTGACCGAGGTCCCATTAGATCTGTGCAGCTGATGGGGGACCCAAGAGCTGGAAAATTTTAGTTTTAGGTAATAGTTAATAAGCCTAGTAGTTAATGCATGTAAAAAGCTATTGTTTCAGGAACTGGAGGCAGGACTCCGGGAGACCGCAAGCGATTGACCTTTGTGCCCCAGAGGAGGCCATGAGCAGTCAGGGTGGTGTCCGAGTCACTGTGATCCAGGGAGAGACAGGCGGCTGTCCCGGACACAGATAGAAAACCACTGGTCAGTGGATGAAAGTGAAATGGTGCAGCCAGGAGGGGGGGCCCCAAAAATAGGGATTTGGAATGGGGCCCAGAACTCAGGATGTCCAGGAAATATTAGAGGGACATATAAGATGTCCTCACCCCTTCCCCTACAGGTATGAGTTGGGGGAAGGGACACATGGAGCAGGGACATGCAGAGCTGCTCATCCATGGCATGGTCATTTAACATATCTATAGCCTTTGGCTTGTGGCTTAGATGTGGTAAATAGCTGTGGCCATGCTCTGAGCCAGGGGGATGGAAAGGACTTCCCCCAAGACGTGACTGGGGGAGGAACCCCAAGTTACAGCACCTGCGTGGGAGGTGATTGGCTCCAGAAAATGGGGACACACCTGCCCAGACTCATGATGGCAGCCCAGTAAACTTGGAATAATATGGGAATGCTGGCAGGTGTAACTGATTGTAGGAGGAGTTGGAAGTGGGGGTACAGAGGAGGATTGGCGCCAGGATTTAAACTGAGACGTGGCAGCCATTGAAGGGGAATCCATGCGGTTTCACCAAAGTCAGGACCCCCACAGCCCTGTGAGGGAGAATCACCATGTGGCTTTAGCAGAGAATTGCCACTCAGCTTTGCCCGAGTGGTGACCCACTCCCCACAACTTAGGTAAAGGGGGAACCACGTGGCTTTGGCAGAGTGGAGACCCTCTTGCAGCTTTGCCAGGGAGATTCCACATGGTTTCACCAGAGTGCAGACCCTCTCACAGCTTTGGTGAAGAGGGAGAGCCACGAGGTTTTGCCAGAGTGGGGACCCCTTCCCCACAGCTTTGGTAGAAGAGGACCACGCGGCTTTGGGGTGCTCCCTTTGGCTCTTGGCCTGGGAACAAGAGAGATTTTGCCTGGAAGAAGGGGGAAAGGACTCTTGCCAGTAGGCCATGAGAAGGTGCCACATGGCTTTGGATTAGTTAGAGATCCTGCCTGGATGACGACACAGCTGCTGGTGTCAGGAGCCTGGATCCCAGACGTTGCTTCTTTTCCTGAGTTACAGTACCCTGAATTAGGGCAGAGGGAGATAGGAAGCACTGTGGGCGTCTGTGGGTATCCTAAAGGACTTTGATATTTTAATGAAGACGGTAGGTCGCTACTTTAAGTCTGTATAGCATTAAATAAACATTTCCTTTCCTTTTCACAAATCTCCGGCTTTGAGAGACATCTTTCCATAAGGCAGTGGACATAACGAACCTTTGGCCCCTGTGGCCTCTGTTCTGTAACAAAAGGATGTCAGGGAAATTGCCGGACTACGGCTTTTGTCCTACAGCTTTTGTCCGATGAACCTCTTTCCTGAATTCCAAATCCCTTACCTACACGTTTCCCCTTGAAAAAGGCTGGCTGTTAGAGAACACACCCACCATCTTCCCAGATCGCTGTGCAGCTGAATAGCGCGCCCACAAAGATTCCATCCCTGCCTCTGCTTATTGGGTTTGGTAGGTGACAGGCAGCAGGAACACCAGCTTTTCCAGGTTCATAGCCAGGACAGCGCCCCTCCCAGGGCCAGTGTTTTCCCAAAGGTGCCCCACAGAGATGGGCCTGGGACTCAGATCCAGGACTGTGAGCTTGCCCCCAACCCAGGAAGGGGAGGGTGCACGGCCAGTGCATGCAGGTCTGCTCCAGTGGGCCCAGGAAGGGAGGTGGGCGACCCCTGGGGGAGCCCTGCCCTCGGGCCCTGGGGGAGGTGGGTCTCGGTGGGTCTCTGCAGCACCGTGTGGCATTATGGGGGCATCTAGGAGGCAGGCTCGCCCCCAGGTAGCCGTCAGGCCCTGCCTCAGACCTTCGTGTCCTCGAAACACAAAGCAAGAACCTGGAACCTTAGCAAAGATCCACCCCACGTCGCAGGACATCACGTGTCCTCTAGTCAGCTTTAAAATCTGCCAGACATCTTCACGGTTTTCTGACAAATTGCCCCGAGTACAAGGAATCTGTTTGCCTCGCTTTGAGGTACGAAGTTTAGAAGGTTTTGTGGTTTTCACACCTGGGAGGAAGAAAGAGATCTCCAGGTGTTTTCTTTATTCCAAAAAAGGAGAGCTCCCTGGCCACAGGTATGTCTGGAAACCCTGCTTCTTTACAGACCTCCTGTGGAATTCGCCAGGAATGCTCCCCAGGGACAGAGGAGGAGCCCTGCTCTCCCCAGAGGCGGTAGGAGAGCCAGAGCTGAGATCACCTCCTGCCGCCAGCCTGCCCTGGGCAGAAACCCAGCCAGAAGGCAGACAGGGGCCAGGCCCAGAGCCTCAGGGAGGTGGGCCGGGGGGCGTGGCCTCCCACCAACCACCAGCCCCAACCTGCCAGCCCCACTAGTGAGTCGCCTGGAATCCTGCAACCCGGTTAACCCTGGGGTGACATGTCCAGGGACAACTACTGCAACCTCAGAGTCACCTGAGCCAGGAGCCAGGCTCAGCGGCTTCAAGGCTAGGCAAGGTGACTGCAGGTGTTGTAACAGGGGCCGCTTTTTCTGCAGCAAAAGATAACCAGCAAACTGCAGGTAGATGAGGTCCCCCCAGGCTCAGCTCAGGTCCTGTCATTGTCCCTGCCCACAGTTTGTTGTAGGTTGCACTGTGTCTACCCAGAGAGCCGTAAGTCCCGGCCCCTGCACCTGTGAGCGAGGTCTTAGCTGACGTCAAGCCTCGCAGATGTTACCAGTTAAGATGAGGTCCCAGGGGTGAGCCCTAATCCAAGGTGACTGTGTCCTTGTAAAAGGATAGCCCTGGACATTGAGGCACACAGGTGAAGATGAGGCAGAGGTTAGAGGGATGTGACCACAGCCTAGGGACGCCTGGGGCCACTAGGAGCTGGAAGAGGCCAGAAGGGTCCTGTCCCAGAGCCCCTCCCTCAGGACTGTGGCCCTGTCATGCCTGCATCTCAGACTTCCGGCCCTCAGACCTGCTGGAGGGTAAAGGTCTGTTGTCTGAAGCCCCCAAGTTGGTGACACTTTGCTGCAGTCACTCCAGGATATTCATGTAGATATTTTTTCTATGCCTTTTGAAAGTAAATATGAATCAAAGCCTACTTAATTAAGCAGTACGTTGCTGATTAAACTAACCTGGAAAAAGAGTTTCTCTTTGAGTTTGTTAGAAGCTTTCAGCTTTCGGGGACCGAGCTTCTTTTAAGTGACGACTGTTTGTTTTCACTCAGCCTTCAGAGCGTCACCGCCTGAGCAGTGTGAGCGCCTTGCACCGCGCCGCCTCCGCCTGCTCGAGCCCGGGGCATCTGTGCCAAGCACAGCTCCAGGTGCCCTGGACAGCTGGGGTCCCAGCACACCAGGGACAGATCATGAACACGACCCTGAACTCGTGAGTACACCCCACGATGTCTGAATGCAGCCACAGCAACAAATGTTACAGGGATTTGAACTCAAATTCTCCAACGACCCGCACTGGAGTTTTGTGCCTGCTGACTGTTAGGGTGGTGGGTGACGCGGGCTGTGACAGGTCAGGAAGGGAAGAAAGTGCAGAGAGTAAAGTTGTTTCACTCACTCTCCAAGAGCGGGGAGGGACTTAGTACAGATGGATACACCGGCCCTGAGGGGTTGGGGCTTCGACCTTTATCGGTAAGGGGTGGTTGTAGAGCAGGAAGTTTCAGTTGGTCCTGTATAGGCCGCAGCTTGTTTGGTGTTATCTTTGGGTGCAGGGTGAGGGGTCGCTGTGGTCTGGCATGTCCTGTTCCGAAGTTCCTGGAGCCTCTGGGCCTTCATCCAGCTTCCAGTGATTTTCTGGTCCTGAGCCTCGAGGCTCACAAAACAATCAGGGTCAGTCATGCTTTCTGGGTCCAGCCAGCTCTGGGACAGAGGCCTGAAAAGGCGGGTTTGCCCTTTGACTGATGAGCAATTTCACGGTGCTGCGATGATTTTTCCAACCAAAAATGTCGGTCCAGGTGAGCATGATGGCCTGCGGGTTGTATCGTCAACAGCGCAGAGGAAGCTAAGGCCATGCAAACGTTAACGCCAACATAAACACAGCAGATGGATAACGAGACTCGATACGCCGGGTACTCGCTGTGTGGCCCGCTGTCGGGTAGGTTTCTTTAATAACATACAGTCAGATTGCTTTGCACGTGCGTGAGATTTATATGATTATGATCGGATCAGCCCTTCTGTGGCTGGAGCGCCCGTCCCATTGTAAAGCATTGCCTTTGAAGGTGCTGGCGTTCAGTAACGAGAGCTCCCATGAGGGGCAGCTTCCATCCCCGAGCCCTCCCTGCGTTCTGGGAGGGGCTCCGTCTCGCCCCTGGGATCCAGGAGGCTCGCTGGGGCTTCAGAGTCCTGGTGGGACTCCCAGGGCCTCAGCGGACACCTGGGATGGCCCCCACTTGTGCGCATGTACATGGTCCACACGTACGAAGTTTACATTGAAAGTTTGGTAGTATTGTGGGAATGTGCGCGTGGTTTTTTTTTGTTTGTTTGTTTGTTTTTTAACATTTTATTTATTTCTTTATCCTTAGAAGAAAAGGGAAGGAAAGAGGGAGAGAAATATCAATACATGGTTGCCTCTGGTGTGTCCCTTGCCGGGAACTGGCCCGCAACCCAGGTGGAATCGAACCGTGGTCCCTTGGTTCACAGGCCCACGCTCAATCCACTGAGCTACACTGGCCAGGGCTGTACATGTGTTTTTATACTCGTAAAAGGAGGTGCTGTGCTGGGGGAGCAGCAGGCAGGGGCCGAGGAACCCTGTCTATTCTTTCCTCGTTTTGTTTTAGTATCAAAGCCTTTCAATTTATTGCTCCGACTTTTCTCATTCATCAGCCTTTTCCTTCTCAGCCCCCTTGAGCTGTTTTCTTACTAATGTTTATAAGTTACGTGACACACACTTGGTCACGTAGGACATTTAAATGATACCTGAGAGTGGTCAATACACCTCAGTTTGAAACATAACCGCATCCCATTTAAACACCTTTGTGGATGACACCTTGGACAGCTATCCTGCTGCCACTTTGTTCCAAGTTCAGAAAAAGTCCCCGTGGCTAACGTACAGACAGGAAGAATGAGGCGTGGTCCCTTCCGGACCCTGCGGTGGCGCCCAGCTCTTTCCCTGCATTTTGCCCAAATATCTCGGGATTGGAGTCACAGTAGATAGTGGGAGATGGTTATCCTTGCGAGCGTGACTTCGAACGACACAGCCGTCTGAGAAGATAGAAGACGTCTTTATCTCCGGAATGGCTGGGGTGGGTCCTGTGTTTCAATAGAATGTGAAAGATCAACACAGCCCAGGACTGGTCTGGGATTTGCTTTTGATTTTGAAAACTTTGGTGTTAAGTTCTAATTCTTTAAAGAAACTCAGATATTTGTTTCTCGCTGTTGTATTTGTGCAAAGGCCACCTGAGGATGTGAAGAGCCACGCAGAAATTAGATTAAAAAACAATGCAATTCTCATTAATATTGTTAGAGAATTTACCTTTAAATTTTACCCTGAACGTTCATGTTATGGACTGAAAATCTGTGTGTGTCCCCCCAAATTCCTATGTTGAATTCCAATCCCCCAAGACTATGGCGTTGGGGAGGAATCTCTGGGAGGTGACCCCAGAATTGGATTAGTGCCCGAATCAGGTGCCCCGGTGAGTTCTCCTCCCTTTCCCCGCAGAAGGACACGGTGGGAGGGTCCTCCCCAACGGTCCTGGCACCCTGACCCCAGATTTCCGATCTCCAGAGCTTGAGCAATAAATGTCTGCTTTATGCAGCCCCGTGTGTGGCCTTTTGTTAATAGCAACACAAATGGAGTAAGAGAATCCAGTGGAAACAATGTTATTGGTCTTTATACTGTTATAATATCATCTGTGTTCCTATAAATTCCTATTTATAAACTAAATAAAAGAGAGCAGTTATGTATGTTACAAGTCATCGACCAATGCTGGACTTCTAACACCAGTTAATGAAATGACCAAACAGAAGATTACTAGCATTCCAGCCCTCTAATACCATACACTTCAAAAGCTGGCAAGATTCCAAATTGGACAACTAGATTGATTAACATTGTTAGGAAAAACATATAGAGTTTAGTAAAGAAGGGGACTATGATTTGGCTTCCTTTAAAACATTTTAATTAGTAGACTTTATTTTCCTGAGCAGTTTTAGTTTTACCGAAAAGCTAAGGGCAAAGTATAGTGTTCCCACGTGCCCCTGCCCCACACATTCGCTTCCCCTCATACTAACACGGTGCATTCACGCGCTACATTGTATCCATTGAGAGGCACATCGATACATTATTACAAGCTAAAATCCATGGTTTGCAGTCAGGCTCACTCTGTGTCAAGCATTCTATGAGTTTTGACAAATGTGCGACGACACGTGCCCACTAGTTTGGCTCCTTCTTACTAGGTTGAAGATAAATGGGGTCTTCCAGAGATATAAATGTGGTGGTAATCATTTGTCTTATATTTTTTCCTTCTGAAAATATTGGCCTTGGAAGAAAATGTTTTAATCACTAGCCACTGTTGTGCGTTTGGGCTCAGGTCCAGAAGCGTGCTATCTTATCTATTTCCTGGTGAGCTGCCAATTTCCAGACGAGGAGCTGCAAAGCCATTTTTCCTTCTGAGTGCGCGTTTATACTCAAAACAGAATCTTTGATTCAAAACACAGTTCAGTTTCATGGGAATATTTTGGTTTCACTTGTTGGAACTCATATGGAAGCTGATGAAACTTACAATCTCTTTTTTATAAACATTCGGGCAGCCATTTATCCATTTGTTCGCTCAGTTATTCGTGTTTTTCTGCCAGGAGTCCATCAATCTCTCAAACTGCGTTTCAACATGATTTCTTCCTCTTAGAAAGCACCTGTTTTATGGAAAAAAACGAAGTCGAGATGAGCTCAGCACAGTTCTCAGACCCCTGGTCACGCCCAGCCCTACCACCCATGGTTTTGGAAGCCCCAGGACAGAGGAGGGAGAGGAGGAGGGAAAGGGAGAAACCAGCTTGGAAGTTCCATTTCATTGGAGGGATTAACTGCTCAATTGTCCCTGGAAATTTAGTTTTAGCTCTTAGAAGTTGATATTTTATGATTGCGAATACCAAAATTATAAAATGCGTAAGTGCAAATTCCTACATTGCTATTGGCAACATTCCCCCTGAAAATCACAAGCCGGTTGACATGCTTGCGCACCTCACTCATGCGGAAATTCTCAGTCCTGCGCTCCCAGCGTACCTGAGGTTGACGGGAAAAATAGTTGATCACAGAAATAATTTTTTCCTCATAATTGTTCAGTGTACCTGGAGCAGCCCCTGTGCTGTGGGGCAGGGCAGATGCTGTTGCTGTCGGAAGACTCCTGGGAGCGACACCAGGCTGGCCCTCACTGGTGCCTTCACTAGAGGACACCCGTGTCTGGTCCAGGGTTTCCCCTGGTAGCGTTTCCCCAGAGCACAGCCACTAGATGCTAAGGTTTGCCTGAGACACTTGACCTGTCAGCAGCACAGATGAGGGGATAGGCCTGGTCACACTCACTCCACCTCTCAATCTGCTCCTAGGGACCTGCAACATTTGATCTTCAGGGAGGGAAGGCAATGCATTTGAAGATGCCTGTGCAGGTGGGGTCCTTGAGAGCGTATGCTGGGATTACCCAAACCTCCCAGTGCTGTTGACATCTGACAGATCCTCAGCCCACACCTAAGGTCAGAGTGCACGCTCCAGAGAGCCGTTCTGCAGCACACGCACGCTCGCACGAGTGTGCATGCGCTGTGTCACCCACTTTGATCTGGCCGCACTGTCTCCCAGGGCATGTATGCAGACTCAGCCTCTCCCTCTCTAAGCCTTTAAGCTCAGTTTGTTTTCTGTCACCCGCAGATGGGTGTTTTATCCAACTCCCTCGTTTGTGTGTTCTTGCAGGTTTCACGACAGCAAGCTCAGTAGGAGTTTGGTTATGTAGACGGAACATCTGAAAGAATCCACAGGTAAACAAAAAGGATTAAAAATGCAGTCAGTGCAGGTGGGCCTCGAGGGGGTGAGACAAATGCTCTATAACTGATTGTGATGATGGTTGTATAATTCTGTGAATATGCTAAAAAAACACTGAATTTTATACTTTAAATAGGTGAATTGTATAGCTTGTTAAGTATATCTCAATAAAATTATTACTTTTTAAAAATATTTATTTTTAAAGAGAGGGGAAGGGAAGGAGAGAGAGAGGGAGAGAAACATCAGTGTGTGGTTTTCTATTCACGTGCTCCCTCCTGGGGACATGTAGGCACCCCAGTAGGCAACCCAGGCATGTGCCCTGACTGGGAATCGAACCGGCAACACTTTGGTGTCAGGCCAGCTAAGGCAATACAATTATTACTTTTAAAATGTGAATTTAGCAGGGATGCTGGATACACAATAGTATGATCAAAAGTTGGTTGTATTTACATAGACCTGTAACAAATAATTGGAAAATGAGAATTTAAAAATGGCAGCATTTCAATAGCATCAGAAATCTCAACTGCCCAGTAATAAATTTAACAGAAAATTCGGACCACTACAAAATGTTTATTAAGGCAGGTAAAGGAAAACCTAACTAAATGCAAGGAAATGGCATTTGTGCATTAAAAGACAAATGTTATAGAGCCATAAACATTGATCTTAGATTTAAGGTAATCCCAACAGGTGTGCATGTGTGCGCACACGTGGTGGGGAGATCGCCCAGCTGATTGTGAAGTTTAAGTACGACGCAAAAAGGGGCAGGCATAGCTGAGACAATGTCGCCGCTGCGGGGACCAGGACAGGGCAGCCCAGACTGGAAGGACAACGCGTCTCGGGGCAGCTCTGCACTTGGCCTTTTAAACTTCGAGGAGCGCTTTGCTGCTAAAAATTAAAAGTAACTCCGCAAACCTCTCTGAGTGAAGGTTAAAGACCTCTAGGCTGAGGTTGGGGTGCTGAAGCCTCGTGCTGGGTGTGCATTCAGCTCCCATTCGGAGCCAGCCTCCCTGCCTGTGGCACAGCTGGGGGACAGTGCTGGGGATGGAGAAAGGAGATCCCCATTCTCTTCCCTGGACCAGGGCCCCGAGTGGGGAGTCCCTGCTTTCCGGGTGCGTTTGGTTTGTGTGTGACCTTGGCAGGCCAGTTACCTTTCTGCATCCTGCCCCACAGGTGTCTGGGGTCAACCTGGGCCCATGGTTTCTGGGGAAAAAGGGCTCAGATGGAGCAGTGTGGCCCACTCTTCCTGTGGGGGCAGGATGGCTCATCTGCCCCTCCCAGGACGGCTTCCTCCCTCCCATACCGGTGACCCAGGGCAAAGCCTGGAAAGTCTGGCAGCTCCCACGGCCCACCTCTTTCCACACAGTGGGAGGCTCACGCCTGGTCCGCTCACCAGCATCTGGGACCCATTTCCTGCCGGTCCCAGAGTACACACCCTGGGCCGGGGCCAGGTGGCTGGTCTGGGAGCCCCTTGCTCTCAGCCCACACAGAAACCCCCAAAGCCAGCGGCTGCTTTCTCCCCATAGTGGCCAACACCGTGCTGGGGCCCCGGAACACGGAGGGTGGGGCAAAGGAGAAGGGGCTGTGCAGGGGAGATGCCAGAAATGAGCACACCAGAGTCTCCCACTGCACGTAGGGCCTCGTGGGGGAAGGGGTTGGACCCTGAGACTGGACAGGCTCTACTCTCCTGCTCTCTGTCCCCTTGGGGTTCCCCCTGCCACTCGGCCCCACTCACCAGCTTCTGGCTCTGGGCTTCACAGCTCTGTCCTCAGGACAGGTGACAGGCAGAACTCCACCTGACCACGTGTCTTCATCATGCTCCAGCCCACGGGCCTCCTCCTCATCAGCTGGGGGAGCTGCTGGTGGGCAACCCACACCCAGTGTGGCCAAGGAGAGTGACCCCCAGGAGGGGTGGGTGAGGGCAACATGAGGGGAGGCCACTTGCCCCACCCGGGGGTGTTTCTTTGCTTGTGTCCTTCATACACAAAGTCGTGCAGTTTACACACATGTACACAGGCCTGCATGTGCACATACACCGTTGCGGGCTGAATTGCATTCCCCCCCAAATTCACATGTCAAAGTCCAGACCCCCAGCACTTCAGGATATGACCCTATTTAGATGAAGGGGATATGACCTTATTTAGATGAAGGGGGTATGACCCTATTTAGATGAAGGGCCTTTACAGAGTGTGTCCGTGACCTGGGGCGGGTGTGACAAACACCAGGCTGGGGGTCCAGGATCAAAGAGTCGCAGGGCTGGCTCCTCCTGAGACCGGTCTGCACGGCGTGTGGGCACCGTCTCCCCCCATGTCCTCACACGGCCATTTCCCTCTGTCTGTGTCCTGATCTCCTTGTCTTACAAGGACCTCAGTCAGGTTTGGGGGGACCTACCCTGGTGACCTTGTTTGTACGTTAGTCACCTCTTTAAGGCCCCATCTCCACATACAGTCACATTCCGAGGTGCTGGGGGCTAGGACTCCAACACATAAATTTTGGGGGATGTAACTTGGCCCATGACACAAGGATAATCTAGTGACATGAGGTTATTAGGGTGAGCCCAAACCCAGTGTGACTCACATCCTTATAAAGAGGGGACATTTGGACACACACGTACACAGGGAAAAGCCTTGTGAACATGGCACAGAGATCAGGGTGATGCTTCTGCAAGCCAAGGAACCCAAAGACGTACCGGAAGCTGTGAGAAAGGCCGGACCGGGGTCTCCCTCAGCCTGAGAAAGACCGACCCTGCCAGCACCGGCACCACAGACCTCTGGCCTCCAGAACTCGGAGAGAATGGATGTCTGTCGTTTAAGCCTCCCTGTTGGCAGTACTTCGCTGCAGCAGCTTTAGCAAACCGATACGCACATACTCTCACACATGAGCTCATGCACACACAGGGGCACAGGTACACGAATGCACATACAGAGACACATGTGCACGCACACAGGTAGGCACATGCCTGTTACATGTACAAGCATGCCCACACGTGAAAAATTAAGGAATGCAGCCAAAGAAGTGCTTTGAGAGAAGTCCACAGCTTTAAATGATTTCACTCAAAACACAAAAAGTCTTTTCAATTATCTAAGTTTCCACAGTAAGAAGCTAGAAAAAGACAGGCAAATTGAATTTGAAAAAGTAAAAAAATAAAATTAATAGGGGAAATTAATGAAATAGAAAACAAACAATAGAAAAAATTAACAAAGCATAGTAAATTCTTTTGAAAATTATAAAAATGGATAATTTTCTGGCTAGATGGACAAATAAATCTAGAAGTCAAGATGGAAAGAAAGTATTAATACAGATTCTTCAGATAATTAAAGGAGAATGAAGAAATAAAATGAACAATTTGATGTCAATAAATTCAACAACTTAGGTGACATAAATTCCTGAAAACCAACAAAAATTAAATATAAAATCTGAATAGCTCTATGCCTATTTTTAAAAATTGAAGTCAACATCAAAACTTTTTCTACAAAAAACAACAACAAAAAAAACTGCCTGGATGATTTCACTGCTGAGTTGTATCGAAGACTTAGGAGAGAAATATTACCAATCTCACATGAACTCATTCAGGAGATAGAGAGGTAACAATTCCCGATTCATTTTGTGAGGCCGGCACAACCATGATACGACAACTGACAAAAGACACTGCAACACAAGAAATTTAGACAGTAGTACTGCTTGAGCATAGACACAAGACACCTAACAAAGTATTGCCAGTTAAATTCAGCAATATATGAAGAGGGTAAGTTACATGGTGCAACTGAAGACTGTTTAGCCCAAGAATGCAAGATTTGTTTAGTACTTGAAAATCAATCAGTGTAATTCACCATATTAGTAGAATAAAGAAATAAAACATGCAATTACCTCGATAAATGTAGAAAACTCATTGAACAAAAATTCAATATCCATTTATGGAAAAAACTTTAAACAGACTAAGAATAAAACAGGACTTCATCTTCTGACATGGGCTTTCCATGAACTGTCTACAGCTAAAGTCATATTTCATAGTAAGGTAGGGAGAATTTACCCCCTATGTTTGGGAACAAGGTAAGCTGTCTGCTCTGACTACATCTGTTTAGCACAATACTGGAGACTGTAGCCAAAGCAACAAGGCAAGACAAGTAAACCAAGAGCATTCAAGGTGCAAAGTATACCTGGTACTAAGAAATGCCATTCACCCAGACCCACACTCTGTTCTCAGCTCTGGGTTGGGGGCACTGGAATTGCAAACATTTCTACTTTACCCCCTTGGCTTCCTCTAACACTCCACATGCTTACACTCTCTAGCAGGTGCTAGAGAGAGACTGTTGCAGCCCAAAGGGACAGAAAGGCCAAGGAATTGAAGAGGATGTGACAGTTATATTTAGTGTGTGTTTCCGGAGAACACCTTTGATGGGAGGAAACAAAATTGGAATATGAACTGTCAATTAGGTGATTGTATTATATCCTTTGACAATTGTACAAGGATCTGTAGGAGAATGTGCCCCCAGGACATGCACCCTGAAGTATTCAGGGGTGAAGGGACATGGTATCTCGCTCCACTTTCCATTGGTTCTGAAAACACTTCAGAGAGAGGGAGAGGGAGGAAGATAAATGGCCCAAAGTGCAGAGAATTAGTAAGTCAGAGTGAAGGCTATACAGAAGGTTTCCTCTTTATTCTTGCAACTTTTCATTAATTTACTTCAAGTTTGAAATTGTTGCAAAATAAAACACTAAAGCAAATAAGAACAGTTAAGTCAGAACAAAATCAGCTGTTTGTTTCCAAAGGAAGTGGCCATATGTTCGTAATCACAAGGAGACTCTGACTCCAAGTTTATAAAGCTGTTCTGCTGTCAAACATGCTGGTGCTGCACATTTCAAAGCTGACCTTTGCCCCCTGCAGTTGCGTTTTTTCCAATCAGATATTCTCAGGGAACAAGAATGTTTAGTTTTCGTTTTGCCCCCACTGTTAGTGATGCTTTCCTGACGAGCGCGCATCACACCCACCACCCGGTTCCGCTCACGGAATTAAGATCGCTCGCGTGCTTAAGGCACAGGCTAGGCTTGGCACTGGTCACGGGCTCATTGCAGTGAGGGGGACGGAGGAGCTCTGGGGCTTCTCGGCAGCTCCAGGCTGCTGGGCAGAGAGGCCTGATTTACCTCCTGTCGAACACAGATCACCTGGTCCAGCGGTTCTCAAGCTTTGCTATCTGCTATGTACACAGCAGCAATGGTACAAATGAAGCCCAAGATGCAAGAAAAAGCTAGTTCTAGCTGAATGGGGGGCTGGCCTGTGCTCTTCCTGGTTTTGTGGCCCCTCACTGGAGCCCTGCTCCTAGGAGGGAGGCCACATGGGCAGCAGTGGACAGGTCCAGAACCCCAGGAGGTTCGGCATTACAAGGTGATGCCACCTTTGCCCAGGGTGATGATCAGTGCCACCAGCGGGTGAGGCTCCAACTGCAGGGAGACAGCCTGCTCTGAGCAGCCAGCATGCGGATGGGCGAGGGCTGCTTCTCGCCCAGCCCCTCCTCACCTTGCTTGTCTATTGGGATCAGTGAGTGCCTCTCGCCAGAAGATCTGACCTGTGGTGACAGTGACTGTCTAGGCTCTCGGTGACCAGGATCACATCCCTATTACCCCCAAGTAAGGCCAGGACCTGGATCTACAACCAGTTCCAGAACTGAGACAGGTGAGGGCACCAGAGCCAGAATCCACTGGCGGCTGTTGCTTCGCATTTCTTAGTATACAGGACACCACTAGGCACTGGGTACAGGACTGGACACATGCCTCACTGGTCGGGGAGGGGTCAGCTCCCTCTCCCATCTGCGAGGCATGGTGTGGCTGTGTCGGCGAGCCCTTGGTTAGCACTGCCTGGGCGCCAGTCCTCGGTGCTAACTCATTCTCACAAGCCCGTCAGCAGAGCGGGAAACTGGGTCACAGGGAGGCCACCAAGCTGGGCAGCATGGAGCCTGGAATTGAAGCCCTAATCTACTAGGCATCTAGCTGCCCACAAGGGCCATAAGAAGGACCATCTTGGAGAGCTTGCCTGGAGGTCCGGGCTGCTGGGGACCTGGGGCAGCCAGGAATGAGGAGCTGATGTGTGGAAAGGAGGACATGGTGCACCCTGGGGGGCCGGGTTCAGACAGCCTGGTGGGCAGGACCAAACCCACAGAGAGTCCAGGCTCCAGGGGCGCCTCTTCCTTAGTTTTGTAGTTAAATCCTGGTCCTGTCTCCCGCCCCACTCTGCCCAGGAGCCCTGCAAGCTCCGCCCCCCACCACCTCCCTCACACCAGCCAGAAAATGGAGCAGAACAAACAGACCCTACCCAAAATTGCATTCTTCATCATAACATTCAGAGCGGGTGATTTGCGATGTGTGTGGCCCAATAAAAGGAGACCTCCTAATTGCATTACCAGCTTTACAAGAAGATTTCAGCCAGTGGAGCCTTTGTCCACTTGCGGCGTGGGCTGATGGACCGACCACTAAGTTCTCACCCCTCTGTCCGTCATATTTATAGGGCACCTATGGGGTGAGGCCCTGAGAGGTCCTGGGAGACAGTTTACGCCCTGCCCAGCCCCCTGGGCTTCCCACCCCTGTATCTTTGTAAGCAACACAGATGTGAGAACATAGTGACAGCATGGATTAGGGTAGGAAGGAGGTAAACAGGGGCCACTCCAGGTGGGGGTCAGAGGCCCTTCTAGGGAGATGACATTCTCAGGACACCCAGAGGGTTTGACAGTCAGGCACCAGCTTTCCTGGCTGAGCAAACAACAGCAGCAAAGGGCTCCCTGTATCATGATGACAACCCCCAAAGGACTCCTTTACAACTTAAAGTGACTGCAAAATTTATTTTATACCATAGAACTAAAAGATATACAAATATTTTAATTAAAAAAAATGGGAGGAGGCGAGCCTTATGGGATGGAAGACCACCCTCTAAGTCAGTGGGGAGGGGGAGGCAGCCTATGGGTTGGTTACCAGGTTCATCCCCCATCATCCGTGGCAGGGGGCCCGTGGCACTGGACCAGCCATCCACGCCCCACCCCTTCATCACATGGGATGAGGAGGGGCTGCCAGCACAATGCGGCCATGAGGGAGACGCCACAGGTCCAAGGGTAGTTACGTTGTTAACTTATGGCGAGTGTGCCACCCACTTCACCGAGAGCCTGGGTGCAGCGAGGCGCTGCCACCAGCTCTGAGGGAACTGTGAGTGGCTCAAACCAGCAGGAGCTCAGGGCTGCAAGGACCTGGGAGAAGCCATCCGAGGACGGGGCAGAGGCCACAAGGAGTAGCTGACACCTGAAGGGACAACGTCCATCCCCCTCAAATCTTCCACACGGTACACTGGGGTTTTCTTAGAACACAGTGGTCCCCCAACAATGATCCCGCCCTCACCCCGGAGCTGTGAACATGTGACCGCCCACAGTGGAGGGGCTTTGTTGATGCGATTAAGGTTAAGGACCCCAGGCGGGAGAGGTCATCCCTGACAATCCCTGAGTACTCACAGGGGTCCTCGTGGGAGGGCGTCGGAGGGCCGGTGGGGAGCAGGCACTGGGACAGCAGCCTCTCAGAGCTGGGGAGGACAAAAGAAGGGGCTCTCCCCCTGCCTCCAGAGGAACACACTCGCTCTCCGATCACACCCCGTGACACTGATTTGGGACTTGCGGCCTCCAGGACTGTCAGATAATAACTGTGTTGTTTCAAGCCACTGCATGGGTGGTCATTTGCTGTGGCGGCCACAGAAAACTATACAAACATTGAAAGTCAACCACTTGAGAGGAACAGAAAATAAATTACAAAAAGGAAACTGTCAGGAGCAAAGGTTTTAATTCGATGAGCGTGGCGTAGGTAGGCTCACCCTCTGGAAACCGTGAGCAGCGGTGGCTCTGTGAGCCACAGGAGACATCCGATGTCCCCAAGGGGCGGGGGGCGTGACTTGGGCCAATGCAGGGGACTTCTCAGCAGGTGCCAGGATTTGGTTCCCGGTTGCCTGGGGGTGGGGGCCTGAGGCTCTGACGTCTGATGGGAGGTCACAGCTCTGTGCTGCAGAGGTCGAGTGCCCACCGAGGAGCCTGAGGACACCGGTGGTTCTCAGGGCCCCATGGTGCCCTTGGCTGGACGATGACAGGGAGCTGTGCCCAGAGGCTCAGCTGGCCAGGGGAGTGGAGTGGAGACTGTGGCAGGCACCTTCCGAGGAGTGGTGAGGGCTGGGGCGGGCAACAGCGATGGGCCAAGGCACAGGGGCCTTGAGCTTCCACACTGGTGTCTGATCTGGAGCCGGGCAGGGAGGAAGCCAAGTTTCGGCACTGGCGGGGGGGGGTCCCAGGTGACATTCTGTGCCAGAGCTGGAACTTGCGCCCTGGGGACCAGGGGTGCTCCTCACAGAGACAGGGTGGTGTGAGGGGATCACAGGCCAGAGGAGGGTACAAGAATAATCACAGGGACCCAGCATGGTATCAGAGCCCCCTTTGGGGGACACACCCTGCCCACTACCCTGGCTGAACGATGCACCCACTGCTCCTGGGGCAGGGTGCCCCCTCTCACCCTACAGCAAGAGCAGGGATCCCAGCATTTGGCCCCAAAGCTCTGCACAGTTCTCCCCGGTTCTCTGGGCCACTTGAACTGAGAGTCAAGCAGGGGAATTAGAAGGGAAATCCAGTCTCTGGGTTTCACTGCTCCTGTGAGACTCCTGTCCCTCCCTCCATCTTCCTCACAGTGGTCCCTGCACCCTGGCACTCCTGCGCGGCAGTCACAAACAAGGCCAGGTGGGGGACCCCCAGGCAGGGAGCCTGGCAAGCCTGGTCTCTTTCTGGTGGTCCTGAGGTGGTGAAAGCAGAGTAAGTCCCTCAAAGATGCCACCCAGTCCTGTGCTCCCAGCAAGCTGCACGTCTGATCCCAACAAGCTCTTGCCTCGAAGGCTGGAAGAGATGTGGGGAGGCGGATGGCTGATCGCAGTACCCAGGGGTGGTACAGCCCAATGAGGTGTGAGGGTGGTGAGGGTGGAGGTGGCGGGGCTGGATCACCAGGCACTGCTTGGAGGGTTCATGTAACTCCCCGCTGAGCATACCCGAGGAATCCTGCATCCGCTGGGCTGGCTGCAGAAACATCCAGCTTCTGGGCCAGGCTCTCTGAGCTTGCAGCGGGGGAGGGTCAGGCTTTGGGGACAGAGGGGGGACTCATATGGGACTCTTCTGTGTGAGGACAAGCCGGAGAACCTGGGTGACTGCGCTCTGGGGCGAGAGCTCCCTGGGAACAGCCCCAGCTGGGTCACCGTGCCCTGGGAGCCAGAGGGACAGCCCGCTGGGTGGTGGGTGGCGGGGATCTCGCAGTGACAGGGAGCAGCTGAGAGTGATGCTGCATGATTTCGTTCAACAAGGTTTCTTTCAACTTATTTTTCCTCCAAATTCCTGACCTGATATTGGATTAAGGAGGATCAGAACATGCCACCCCGAAATATGTCACTTTGGCATGAGGATTATTTTGAGCTGAAGGCAATTAAGACAGAGCAAACACAGGAGGAGCTCTCTGCCCCGCCCCCTGCCTTAGAACAGGGCCTACGGGTCCCTTTGGTAAAGACAGACTCCATTGGTACAGGTGGCCTCCGGAGGCAGCACGAGGACATTACTGAGCAACCCCTACTGACCACACGTTTCCTGGGCACCTCTGTAATTCCCCCGCCAACCCCAACCCCTCTCCCCGTTCTCTCTTCTCCACCAGTGTCACCCTTTGTTAAAACGGTGTTTCATCCTCTCCCTGGGTCTGACCATCTCTTTGGAATTTTCTTTTTCTTTTTTTTTTTTTAAAAAGGATTTCATTTATTTATTTTTAGAGAGAGGAGAAGAGAGGGAGAAAGAGAGGGAGAGAAACATTGATGTGTGAGAGATATATCAATTGGTTGCCTCTCACATGCCCCCAACTGGAGACCTGGCCCCCGACCCAGGCATGTGCCCTGACAGGGAATCGAACTGGCAATCTTTCGGTTAGCAGGCTGGTGCTCAGTCTACTGAGCCCCACCAGCCAGGACTGGAGTTTTCACTTCCTTTCAGTGAGGTCCCCCTGTGCACATGCAGTAACGTTTTCTGCTGTTAATCTGGCTTTTGCCCATTTAATTCACAGGCTGTAGCTGCTGCCTGTAAGAGGGGAGGTGAAGGGTTCCCTTCCCTACAGGGTGCTTATAGGAGAAGCCACCTCTGGCCCTCTTTCAGCTCCCAGGTACCCACACAAAGTTCATGTGACTTTATAAACTCGGAGAAACCCTCAAAAATGTTTTCTTTTCTTTTAAAATCCAGCCCTGGCTGGTGTGGTTCAGTGGATTGAGTGCCAGCCTGTAAAGCAAAGTGTCGCCAGTTCTAGTCCCGGTCAGGGCACATGCCTGGGTTGTGGGCCCGGTGCCTAGTTGGGGGGTGTCTGCACATTGATGTTTCTCTCTCTCCCTCCCTCCCCCCTCTCTCTAAAAATAAATAAAATATTTTAAAAATAAATAAATTAAATTCAGTGCCGCAGCACCCCAGGCCAGGCAGACGGGTGTCCTGCCGATAGATCCAGTAATAAGGAGATCCCACTGTCCCCAGGGTTGTCTATAGGGTTGTCCTCACTCACAGAACCCAAGTACATCACGCCTCATGTGTCTGCAAGTTCACGTTCACAGGACAAGATCCAATCAAGGTGGGAGTGCGATGTGTGAGCAGGCACTTTCCTCACGCCTACAGGTCTGCGGTCTACCCACAACCCTCTGTCCACAACTTCCCCACGCCCACCACCCACCCGAGTCACGCTGGCTGCGTCCTGTGGTTTGATGACAGCACTCCACACTTAGGACTGTGTGCAGGGAAATAGAGTTCATGGCACATTGTTAACAAGGAAGCTCGTTAGTCTTATTTTCTTGCAGAGAGCATAGGCTGGGAGAGCAGTTGGACAGCGGCCCCACAGGAGTGCTGGACCAGCCTTCTCACACAATGGGGGGAGGGGAGGGGAGGGGAGTGTGGGGAGCTCTTGGCTCCGTCCTGTCAGGGTGGGGGTCCCCACAGCAGCCAGCTGTGCTCACACCCCCGCTGGCTCCAGGCCCTTCCCTCTGCTCATCCAACAAACTTTCCCCATCTGCGAGCCAATGGGTTGCTCTAGGAAAGTACAAATTTCCTCCCTGTTGAAAACAAGAGAAGAGCCTCCCTGCCCCTCCTTCTTTCCGACTTTCTCTCTGTTCTTTGTGCGCAAATCTTCTTAATGGCTCCGTGAGCCTCTGGCCAGTCTCAGGCTCAGGAATGCTTCCTCAAGGCCGGGAGCCAGATCTTTGAACTGTCATTGCCCAGGAAGACGAGCCTCCCCGTTTCCTGGGAGGGACAGACCTACCGACCCTGTCACCCAACCCTGTCACCCGACTCCCTAACTGCAGAACCCAGAACCCGCGGAAGAGCTGGGATTCCTGTCTTTGCAGCTGCTTCAGCCGGTGGCCAGTGATGAGCCCCCCGTTCTGGTTTATGTGCTTGTTCAGTAACAAATTGTGTTCTTTCTTTCCTAGGGATTTTCTGGGTTGAAAGGGGGTTTGTTTTTAGCTGTTTCCCTAGTACAGCCCAGCGGGAGATGGCGTGGGGAATCTCCGTGGAGAAGGAGGAGAATCAAGGCCCCTCCTTCGCTGGTTCAGGGGGCTGCTCACAGCCTCGCCCCACGAGCTTCTGCATTGCTGACCCTGGATCCTGCAACACCCTGGTCCACAGCCCTTTGTCAAATTCTCCTCTCCCCCTGGTGTGTGTTCCTCACCAGCCCTCCCCCTGCAAGCGGCTGCTTTTCAGAGGTGGCTGTTGTGTGGGCTGATTTGGTCCCAGTGTCAGGACCATCCTAGCAGATGGAAGGCCACACAGAGCGTCTTGGGTTCCAAGGCTGGACCTCACGCTGACCCACCTCTCCCTGCTTGGCTTACACGCTATGCCCAGGTGGCAGGCAGGCCAGGGACCAGGACTCTGCCCTGTGCCTTTCTCTCACTGAGGGTATAAACTTTATTTTTTAATCCTCACCTGAGGATATGCTTTTTTATGGTTTTTAAGAGAAAAATGAAGGGGGGGGGGGAGAGAGAGAGAGAAAGAGACATTGGTCGGTTGCCTCCTGTACACGCCCTGACCAGGGATTGAACTCATAACCTAGGCATGTGCCCTGACCAGGGATCAAACCAGCAACCTTTTGGTGTACAGGACGATGTTCCAACCAATTGAGCCACTTGGCCAGGGCACAAAGGGTGAGAACATCGGCTTTTCTGTCCTAGTACTCTTTCCACATGCTGGTGGGTCAGCAGTTTAGACCAACTGTCCCCACTGTGGGGTGGACAGTCAGGCCACTCTGGTCACCAGCCAGAGCCCACGTGAAGCCGGCCGGCTGCATCTCAGCCCCATCTACTCAACCCCTCCACGCAGCCCTCCCACCCCCTTCAGGAACGCTTGCCCTAGGGCCCCTCTCACTTCTTCAGGTTTCTGGTTATGAAGGGGCTTATGGGACAGACGACAGGGAGGGGGATCTTCAGGGGCAGAAGGAGCAGCCAGTGGATGTAACCAGCTTCACACATCCACACACATGCTCGCATGTGTGCTCACACCTGTATACACACAGTATACATATGCACACCCATGCATGTTCACTCACATGCTCATACTCACGCATGCACATGCCCATGCGTGTGGTCTGGAGTGAGTAGCTGGGGCAGAATGCCCACCGGGCCAGGTGTCTTGGCAGCTGGCCCAAAAGCTGGCCGTGGGAGGAGGGCACCGTGGCGCCGACCTCGGCCGGAAGTGCAGTGAGAACAGACCGGAGATTTAGCAGATGTCTCAGGTGGGCCTGGGAATCCCACAGAGCTGGGATGCGGGCAGAGAGCCAGACTGGTTCTCCGTCTCCAAGGCCAGAATGATGTGGCCATCTGGGCGACACCTCCCACCCAGTGCAGAAAGGGCCCGAGCTTCACCCTCCCCCTCCAGGCTCACCCAATTACCTCCTTGGGCGCTCCCATTCCCAGGCCCCCTGACCCGCCTGCTGAAGCTGCTCTGAGTCTGGAGGTCTGCCAAGGGCACTGACCTCCCTCCCCTGATCTCCAGCCCTCTCTGCAGTGCCTTCCGCCTTCCTCTCTCCCCGACCCCACAGGGGCCCTAGATGACTGGTACCCACTAGGACCTGGGCTGGGGTGGAGAGTCGGGCTTGGCTTCTCCCTTCTGTCTTGTGAGCTCTCTCTGAACGTGCTGCTAACACCTCCAAGATCCCTGTTGACATCTAATCTGCCCTGGACCTGGAGGAGGAGGTGCCCTAATCAGTTGGAAGGAGGTCGTGCAGCGGGCCAGCCCCTCCTGCTCCCCCTTACGTGCGTGACCAATCTCCCCGGAGCCCCTGGGCTTTCTCTACAGAAGGTCCAGGCCTGGCTCCCCTCCCCTGGGCACGGACAGCCTGGGTGCATCTCATTGATTGTTAATGAAAATGCTGACCACGTGATTTTGTCAGCCCATCTCCCCAGGATGTGCCAGTGCCAGGGTTCCTGTATAATGGGGAAAAAAGCTCGAATCAGGCTGTTCAGACTTGGCCGGCCTCCACCTCACTGCTCACGCTCCAGCTCCCAACTTCCTTTGGTCCTAAATGAGCAGAAGCTGTTGAAGGCTGTTTACCCCATCAGCGTTCCAATGGCCCGTGTGACTCATAGTCTGGCCGCTTCCCTCCGGGTGCATTTACCAAATATCCACTGTTTCAGGCCCAGAGGCCAAGAAATTTCCATCTGTTCAAAACATACAGTCAAGAAACATCCAACCCCAAAGGAACCAATGAGTCAGCAGAATCCCGGGTTACTCACCAGCACTGAGTGAACCTGGCCCAGCCTTGCTTTTCTAATTCGCTCAGTGAGTCCTCGCCAGGCTGCTGCTCCGTGTCAGGCACCGTGGGACCGGCTCACACAGTCCCCCCACCCAGGAGCTCACAGTGCAGCGAGGGAACAGGCCAGACAGTCGTCACAGAAGTGGAGCTGTGCCTGGGGCCTGGCAGGACCAGCGAGGGGAAGCAAAGTGCAGCATTTCGGGGCGCTCCCACCCAGATCCCTGCTGCCCCCACCCCACTGGACAGGTCCATCTGTACGTCTGTGAGACGTGCCTCACTGCTGCCTGTAGCAGTACTTGGTTTCCTGGCTGCGTGGTGTCCCCTTGTATGGATATGCCCAGGCCATCCCACCCTGGCCTGTTCCAATTCAGGGCATCAGCACCTGCTGCCGTAAATAACACGGTGTGTGCCTTGGGTGGACCTGAGCAGGTACTTCCAGAACACAAATACCGGCAGCGGAGCTGCTAGGTCATGGGCTATGAAAAGAGGAAGTTTCAGTCACTCGTGACCAGCAGCTTTCCAGAGTGGCTGTAACAACCTGCCCGTCTGCCAGCGCTGTATGGGGCGCCAGCTCCTGCTGTCCTTGCCCACAGCTGGGACTGTCGATCTTCAACTTGAGCTGTTGCAGTGGGATGGGATCTCACCGCCCTGATGTGTAATGATGCTGAGCTACATTCCAAGTATTTCCCGGGGGTTCTCCACTCTGAGGTGACTAAGTCTATGACCCTGTGTCCAGTGGGCTGGGCCCTTCATTGCTCTTGACTTGTGAGAGGTCTTTATAATTCTCTAGACAGAGCGCTTCCTAATTCTGGGACGTGTTAGGCACTGCAGTGGTTCATGATCCATCCTCACTACTGGTACAGCTGCACCAGCTTCCTTTCATTGGGGTTGGAATGGCGTGTGTTTGCTTCTCCTGCTTTCCTTCATTCTGCGTGGTTTTTTTAGAAGTTTTCCCTATAAGCAGAATATTGTTGGAGTGATTTTCTTTCTCTTTTTATTCTTATATTACTATTTATTAATCATTGCATCATTTTCTGCAGGAACAACTGTAAACCTACTTTTGTTTTTTTAATATATTTTATTGATTATGCTATTACAGTTGTCCCATTTCTCCCCCATCATTCCCCTCTACCCTACACACCCCCTCCCATCCACATCCCCCCTTTAGTTCATGTCCATGTGTCTTACGTTCTTTAGCTTCTACATTTCCCACAGTATTCTTGCCCTCCTCCTATTTTCTACCCACTGTCTATGATACTTATTCTCTGCACCTTTTCCCCCTCTCTCCTCCTCCCACTCCCCTGTTGCTAACCCTCCATGTGATCTCCATTTCTGTGTTTCTGTTCCTGTTCTAATTGTTTGCTTAGTTTGTTTTTGGTTTTTGTTTAGGTTTGGTTGTTAATAACTGAGTTTGTTGTCATTTTACTGTTTGTATATTTGGTCTTCTTTTTCTTAGATAAATCCCATTAACATTTAATATAATAAGAGCTTGGTGGTGATGAACTCCTTCAACTTTACCTTATCTGGGAAGCGCTTTATCTGCCCTTCCATTCTAAATGAATGCTTTGCTGGATAGAGCAATCTTGGATGTAGGTCCTTGCCTTTCATGACTTGGAATACTTCTTTCCAGCCCCTTCATGCCTGCAAGGTTTCTTTTGAGAAATCAGCTGACAATCTTATGGGCATTCTTTTGTAGGTAACTGTCTCCTTTTCTCTTGCTATTTTTAGATGCTCTCCTTATCTTTAATCTTGGCTAATGTAATTATGATGTGCCTTGGTGTGTTCCTCCTTGGGTCCAGCTTCTTTGGGACTCTCTGAGCTTCCTGGACTTCCTTGAAGTCTACTTCCTTTGCCAGATTGGGGAAGTTCTTCTTCATTATTTGTTCAAATAAGCTTTCAACTTCTTGCTCTTCCTCTTCTCCTTCTGGCACCTCTATAATTCAGATGTTGGGATGTTTAAAGATGTTCTGGAGGTCCCTAAGCCTCTCCTCACTCTTTTGAATTCTTATTTCTTCATTCTGTTCTGGTTGAATGTTTCTTCCTTCTGGTCCACACTGTTGATTTGAGCCCCAGTTTCCTTCCCATCACTGTTGGTTCCTTGTACATTCTCCTTTATTTCATTTAGTGTAGCCTTCATTTTTTCCTCTAATTTGTGACCATATTCAACCAATTCTGTGAGCATCCTGATTACCAGTGTTTTGAACTGTGCATCTGATAGGTTGTCTATCTCTTCTTCACTTAGTTGTATTTTTTGTGGAGCTTTGATCTGTTCTTTCATTTGGGCCTTTTTTTTTTTTTTTTGTCTTGGTGGGCCTGTTAAGTAGTAAGGGGTGGAACCTTAGGTGTACATCAGGGCAGGGCAACCCATGTCTCTGCGTTGTGACGCTATATGTGGGGGAGGGGACAGAGAGGGAACAATGCTGCTTGCAGGGCTCTCTGCTGACTTTCAGTCACTTCCCCCACTTCCTACAAGCAAACTGGGCCCTTCTGGTGCTGATTCCCAGGTGGGTGGGTTTGTGTAGATTCTAGGACCCTGTGGGTCTCTCCAACGAACTCTCCTGTGAGGCTGGGAATTTCTCCCACTGCTGCAACCCCTACAGGTGTTTTCAGTCAGAGGTTTTGAGGCTTTATTTCCCCTCACTGGAACCCTGGGTTGTGTGGTCTGTCTCACTTCCCAGTTGTTCCTCTCAGTTTATCCACAGGTGGATGTGGGACTGCCCGGTCCTCTAGACACTGCCATACCAGCCTGGGTCCTCCAGCCACCGCCTAGCCCACCAGCCACCAGCTGCCTTGCTGTGAGTCCTCTCCATGCGGCTGCCCATCTCCACCCTTCCTACTGGTCTGGGTGAGTGTTTCTTCTTTAACTCCTTGGTTGTCGGACTTCCATACAGTTTGATTTTTCTGTCAGTTCTGGTTGTTTTTTATTTTTAAATTTGTTCTTGTCCTTCTTTTGGTTGCGGAAGGATACACAGTGTGTCTACCTATGCCTCCATCTTGGCCAGAAGTCCTAGAGTGATCTTTTTAATCCAGCCTTACAGGGTTCAAGAATGTTTAGTTCATCTGCCATCAGTGTAATTTCCAATACACTTGGGGGTCACAACCCTCACCTTATAATTCATTTCCTCCATGCCCACCTGTTCTCTGCTCCTTCTTCTCTCCTGAATTCTCCTCTTTTTAAACGTTATCAACTATCTAATTATTCCATATTTTTATTGTTCTACCAGTGGGGACTTTAGAAATCCCAATAGGCATCTTTGAATTCTAAGAGTCTAATAGAAGTTTGTACTTTTATCTCTTCCCAGAAAATGCCAGGGCCTTGAGCCATTGAATTTCTTTTACTGCCTGTGGGAGATAAATGACCCCTAAAGATGTCCATGTACTAATCCCCAGGACCAGGGAATATAGAAAAGAGACTGAACAGGAATAACTAGGTTACAGACCTTTAAACACGAAGATTGTCCTAGTTTATCCAGTGGCCCAATCTAAACACCGGAGCCCTCAGGAGCAAAAGACTTTTTCTGGCTTCAGTCAGAAAGATTCAGAGCACCAGAAGGATTCACATGTGTTGCTGGTTTGTAACGAAAGGGACAGTGACAAGGAATGCAGTTTCCGAAGCAGAAACCCAGGGGAGAGCCGCAAAGGAAAGGGGATGTCAGCCCTACCAGAGGGAGGCCCAGAATTCTGCCAACAATGGGAACACGCCTCTGCCTTGGATTTTGTCCTGTGCCTGCAGACAGGAGCTGGCCTGCTGATGCCTTGCCTGGCGGTGTGAGACCCTGAGCAGAGAACCCAGTCCAGGCACCTAGACCTCAGGTCCTACAGAGCTGTGAGCTAATACATTCACATTGTTTTAAGCCACTAAATCTGTGGCAATCTCATATGTAGCAATGGAAAACAAACACCTTCCCCTCTTGCCTTGTCTGTGGCCACAAGGGTCAATTTCGCATACATTTAACCCCAGCAGATGTCCTTACCTCATGTCTTCAGTCACTGGCGACCTCACCTGCCCCCTCCCCTTGCGTCACATGTAGGCATGGCTGTCCTCCCTCATCGGAATGACTCCTTTGGGGATTTCCCTGTAGTGCTGTGTTGTCAGAGACAATTCTCTCTGTTCTCTCTGTTTTTGTTTGTCTGAAAATGCTTTCATTTTATGTACATCTTATGTACATTTTATGTACATCTAAAAAATAAAGATATTTTTGCTGGATATAATATTCTTGGTTATTGATCAACAACATAAATAAAAATATTATTGACTTAGAGCCCAAAGAATGATTCCATATTGATCTAAATAGTAATTGAATTACAGGTGGAAGAAGGGATAACTATTTTTTATAGTAAATTACAATTAATAAATGGAGGAGGAATGAGGAAACAGAAAAATCATTGTTATGATATTACGGTACTGTTTGCTATAGCCAAGATCCACTGATAAATACTAAAATTGGGAGGAAAAAACTTTAAAGGAAAAAGGGTATTTGCAGAGCTCAAAATATTAAGTATTGTGGTGGTTGTAGCCTGAGGCCGAAAGTTCATTTGTTCTGCCCTCTCCAGGAGGGGGTGCTGTCTTGTCTTCTCCTCCTACATGACCTGGATGGAGTGAGTCCCATGCAATGAACAAAACATCAAAGAGGAAATGCATGACTTTGTGTTGCAGGAAACTGCAGCCTCTGCCTGACTCGAGTGATCAAAACCACCCTCACCAGTAACGAGGCACCTTGATATCCTGTCCCCTGATGTGATGTGTTGGGAAAGGCACTTTCCTCTGTGGTGGTTTTTCCAAAAACCCCAAACCCCCTGGTAGTCGTGAGAAAACATTGGACAAACTCAAATCAAGGGTCACTCTACAAAGTGCCTAGTCAGAACTTTTCGAGAATGTCAAGGTCATGAAAGACAAGGAAAAGCTGAGAGACTATCCAGGTTGGAGGAGACTGAGATCTGAGAATACATGCTACGTGGGATCCTAGAGCAAAGAAAGGACGCTAGTGGAAGCGGTGGAATGTCGGTACAGGTTGTTGTCTAGTTAACAGCATTGTATCGGGGATCACTTCTTAATTTCAATCATTGTGCCCAGGTCAGGTGATGTGTTAACATTAGGGGGTGCTCCAGGAAGGGAATGTAGGAACCTTGCGACTCTTCTTACAAATAAAGCCACAGCCATCTCAAAATAAGAAGTTAATTAAATTAATCAAAACCTCGTGAAATCTTTGGTTGGAACTTTTCTTTTTGGCCCTTTAAAGATCTGTTCCACCATCTGCTGACATCCATTATTTCCTCAGGGAAGTTAGCTGAGACTCTTGGTTTCCTTTGCAAGAAGTTGCCTTTTTTCTGCCTTTGAAGATTCCCTCCTTGTCTTTAGTTTTCAGTATATTGGCTTGATGTGCACAGATTTATTTTTCTGTATTCACTTTGACCTTGTCTGGGCTCACTTACGTGCAGGGGCTGGCTGGGTGAAGACTGAGAGCTGCTGCTCTGACTCCCCCTCTTTCAGCAGACTGGCCAGGGCATGGTCTAACAGTGGTGGCCGAGGCACCCTGTGAACACATCCAGCTGCATACATGCTCCTTGAGCCTCTGCTATTACCATGTTTGCTGACACCTGTTGGCTAGAGTCACATGGCAAGTATTTCCAAGTCACACAGAAAAGGTGGGAACCCGGGGCAGGTGAGTATGGGCCATCACTTCAATTTACGCACCTGGTTGCAGGCAGTGAGAGGCCCGTTTCCACTGCCTTCCATGGGCCGAGGGGTGTCAGGGAACACATAAATGGCACACACTCGTTGGGACTGACAGGGGGAGGGACTGCTCTGCGCACGTAATCCTCATAGCTCCTCCGTGAGGTGGGGTTGTTAAACATCCCCACTTTACAGAGATGTTAGGTCGCTTGCCCATCACACACACCAGTCTGGACAGTCCAGCTCCAGGGCTGCTCCCTTGGCCACCCCGGTCTTCTGGGCACTTAGCAAACGAGTGCTCCTGCCTCACAGCTTTCTGTGTGGGTTTCTCCCAAGTTGGCCAATTGAGAAGGGCTACTTTGCCTCATTCAAGTCCAGGGTGATACCTCTGTCAACCCTATTTCCCCCATTCATTTTCAAATTCAGACACTGAAAATAATATGCAAAACTTCCCCCTAAGGAACCACCCCCTCAGCTGACCCTGAGTCCACAGCTTGCAGTGAAGGTCAGGGTCAGCAGGTCTGAGAAGGGGCAAGGCTCCTCTTGACCCCCCTTCAGTTCATTGCCTCCCACCTGTCCTGCACCATTCCTGGGGCAGAGCCCTCAAAGCTGGGTTTGGCTGTGGACACCTCCCCATGGGAGTCTTCCTAATGGGTGAGCAACTTGGGGAGGGGCCTGGCAGGCTATGTGCTGAGTGAGTGGCTGCAGCCCCCATGAACAGAAGCCAGAGAAGCTTGCAGATTCCAAAATGTTGGACCAAGCCAGGGCCAGTGTTCCAGAGCCTGGAGCATGGCCTCCCATAGGGTAAGGGCGTCTGTCAGCTCCAAATCCCCTGTACCTATGTTACATACTGCTCCAGGCTCCTGACCTTGTGGAGGTCCAGCCAGGGTAGGACTCAGCTCCTTGGTGCATTAAGTAGAATCAGCCTTAAGTGGGATGGGGCTGCGGCGGGTGCTGGGCAGCTTTGGGGAGGAATCCAAGAGGCCAGCGCTGTCTTGGAGCAAGTCACCTCAGTCCCGAGGCTGGGGTGGGGCCCAGGGAACACACATGGGCCCACCATGAGGGTCCAGCACTGGCCAGAGCAGAAGGACACCCTGGAGGTGGGCACTGTCTAGAGACAACTCTGTCCAGGGTAAAAAGGAACAGTGACCCGGACACAGAGCAGCCACCCACTGTGGGTGCCACTCCCTCCTTCCTACAAGGGAGCCTGGCTCACTGGTCCGCTCCTGCCAGCTTCCAGGCACACCCTCTGGAATGACCCCTGAATCAGTGATAAGAGCAGAAGCCTCTGAGGGTCCTGGAGACTCCTTCTAACCAGGGTGGCCTACAGGCACGCAGGTGCTGGCACGCAGGGTCACACACAGGTATTTATTTCATTTTCATTTTTAATTCTCATCTGAGGATATGTTTGCTGATTTTAGAGAGAGAGAGGAAGGAAGAGAGAAAGAGAGAGGAAGAGAAACATTGATCGGTTACCTCTCATATGCACCCTGACCAGGGATCGAACCTGCAGCCTAGGTACGTGCCCTGACTGGGAATCAAACCAGCAACCGTTTGGTGTACAGGATGATGCTCCGACCAACTGAGCCACCCAGCTAGGGCGAGATGCAGGCATCTTTACTGCTATGTCTCTTTCGAGGAGGAGAGAGCGGGCTGTGCGGAGGGTGCCCGGCCTCAGGGGCGCCGGTGTGCGTGTGAGCTGTCCGTGCTGTGGCTGCATCTGCTGTGGTCGCAGCCGCGTGTCCTTTGTTGGCCTGGGGCTGTCGGAATGGTTTCTGTTTTCTGTCCCGTGTTATATCATCTTGGCACGGAGGGAAGGAGCGACCTCCTGGAATTGTTCGCTGTGTTTGTTGTTGCAGAGCCCTGAACACGTGGAAGTGGTTATGAGTCTGGGGTCTGTGTCATTCCTTCCCTATCACAATGCTGAGTTTCCACACCGGCCTCAGCTCCTCGTGACAGCAGGGAGCAAGAGCTGGGAAAGCTGGCGGACACAGGGCCCAGCTCCAGGGCCAGGGTGCGTGTGAGGGTATGATGTGCGCACATGTGTGTGAGGGTGTGATGCAAGTGTGTGTATGTATGTTAGTGTGAGGGAGTGATGCGTGCGTGAATAGGAGTGAGTGTGAGTGTAATCAGACCAGAAGTCAATTCTTGGACACATGCCACTTTTATACAGGCAGTTTCTCCTGTGCTGGAGACTCAGATTAGGGGACACGCTAGCGGAAGGATGACATCAGGACTGTATTTAGGCGCAGGCCCTGAAGGCCCTGAGGCCGCCTAGGAGGTCTCCATGGTGGGGCTGTGGGAGTGTTGGCGGCTGCCACCCACCCTGGGCAGAAGTGACCGGTCAATGGGGGAATGGGGTCTAAAGGCTGGACCTCCTGCTCCAGTGCGGGCGTGGGGGGGGCAACTACTCAGAAGGGCCACCCCAGCCCCATGGAGCCCAGCAGTTGGGGGTTAAGAAGTCAGTACTGTACTTTCTAAGATACAGTGGTGACATCAGCACTGGTGGGAAACAAAGGCGTCTGCACAGGGCTGCCCAGGTCCAGAGGGAAGCTCACGCCCCAAAGTGCGGGAACTTGCCCAGGTCTTGAAGGGCCCCGGGCAGGCGCGGAGGGAAGTCCTGAGGCGTGTGACTTCCCTGGAAAATCCCCTCCCGGGATCCACGTTGCCAGGGGAAAGGGGGAGGACCTCTATTCATCACCAGTCCTTGGGTTTATTATTATTTCCTCTCTCTGACATTTGCTGGGGCCAATATTTATTTGCTAAAGGAAAACAAACATTAAAACATTTGCTTTGTTACAAGTAAAAGCCACATTCCAGGAAGCAGACAAGGGTTTTAAGAACCCCCGGAGACGGAGATGGTAGAAGCCCGCCCCTGTGAGCACAGTCTCAGTTGCCCCTAAATGGAAGAGAGTGCCAGCAAGCCCCGGGTCACCAACGCCTCCCCCCGAAAGAAAGGGAACTTCACCTACAAACCAACCATCCACCCTGAAGCCCCATTCTCACCGATGTAAACATATCTCGTGGGGGATCCCCAGCTGTTTAAGTTCACAATTCCAGGATTCCTGGGCCCTCAGAGGTTTCAGATCCAGAGTCTCCACTGTGTCACCCCAGTTCACAGGGCCAGCGGAAAAGGCTGCCGGTCCCCTCCGAGCCCCTCTTGGCCTGATAACTGGGCTGTGGTCTGAGTCCCAACAGAGCCTCAAAGCCCGCCAACCTGCTGACTCTTCCCAGGCCCTCCCAGGTCCTTACGAGGAGACTGACAGGCTTTCACTCTGAAGACCCCCTCCCCCAGATCCTACACTGGGTCCCGGGGGCAGGGAGAATACTTGGTTCCCCTTAACTCCAGTCCTGGATCAGCAGTGGCAGAGTTGACTCAGCATCTGTGCCACCGGCTGGCCTCACTGGCATCTCCCCACTCGGGACACCTGTTTGGCCCCACCTCTGCTCCCAGGTCTCCACGCCCCTTCTCTCGGCCCATCCACCCAGCCCTCAGATCAACAGATGGCAGCTGAGCCCCGCCTCTGCCCTGCACTGGTGTCTGGGCATGCCGACCTGGCAGGGGCAGAAGCACCCGCCCCTCGCATCCAGCCAGGGAGGTGAGAACCAGGCAGGGAGGCCACATAGACAGGCCATGTGGAGCCGGGGTCCAGCCAGGTGAGCTTGCTCAGAGCCCTTCAAACAACCACCACCGAGGTCTGCCACAGCGGGTGTTCTTCCTGAAGCACCCCACTTGTTCTCCATCCTATCTGTCTCGATTTGTCCTTTTGGCCCGTTAACTCCACGCCACGGTGCCTCTCCCGGCACAGACACATCACTGCACTTCATAGACCCCAGACCTCATCCCAGCCGCCACCTCTCCCGACACCTCTCCTCCGTCTGCCATCCAGCTGTCCACCACTCACCCCCACCCCCATCCACACACGCGCACGCACACGCACGGCCACTTTCCCTCTTCCTGCCGTTGCTCTGCTGCAACACGAGAAGCAGGTGGGCTCTCCCTGCACTTTCTCCTGAACACAGGGGCTCCGGCTGTCCTCGGGAACACGTCTGACAGGAATGAGGGGAACGGCGACTGTGGCCGAGACAAGCCAGGCTCCTCCCTCCGTCTCAGGAACTGCTCGGTGCCCCAAACTCCCCCACATCCCCACCCTTGCCCTCCTCTCTCCATCTCCTCCTCCATCAGACGCGTCCGGCCGGCCCCTGTCCCTCTCTGCACCCACCTCTGTCACCTTCTCTGGGGTCCTCAGAACACTCGAGGGGGGCCTATGTGCAGAGGCTTTGTTGGGGCACAGTCCATGGGAAGGAGACGGAGAAAACGGGAAGTGGAACTGGCAAGTGTGAAACAAATCTCAAGGAACCCGAGACGACATGGTGCCCAGCAGCCCCCGGCTGGGCAGCGTACCACTGTCCCATCAGGATGCTGCCATCCACATGGCTTGGTCCAAACCCGGAGCCTCCTCAGGATCCCCGCAAGTGTCCCTTGTGGTCTCAGGAATGTCCGGAGGCCAAACGGGCAACGGACACCCACCCCGTGAACTCGGCTGGCCTTCACCCATTGTTATCCCATTGGGGCCCGACAGAGGGAAGGCCCCTGGTCTCACTCCTCAAGAACGAGGAGCCCTGTTGCCTTGTCACCAACATGGGACATGGACACTCTATGGCCAGTAGATGCCCGGACAACTGTAGCCAAACAATGAACTGGAAAATACAGACACGGACGGGTGTGGGGTGGCTTCCTGCCAAGTAGGATGCACGCCAACAGTGACCAGGGACCAAGTCTTTGACGGAGACAGGCAGCCGTAGTTTAAGTTCTGGGACTCTGGGACTAAGAATAAAGTTTTACAGAAACCTCCTTGGTTTTTGAAGAAGGAACAAAGAGCAGGGAGAAGTGACAAATGCAGGAACCAAAGCGTTCCTCTGCCAGGAGACGCACGGACCTGGGAGGCGTCAGGAGTCCCCAAACCAGGGGCCCTCAGCCACTCACTAACTTCCCAACACAGCCTCCTTTCCTGTGGGGCCAGGGCTGGCTGCCCTCCCTGTGCTTTGAGGAAGGGACTGTTGAGTCACCAGCGGTCAGAGCCAGGCTGTATGAGCCATGAGGTCCCTGAAGGCAGGCGCCGGTCAGCGGAGAATGAGGTGGATTCGAACTGGCGTCTCTGCCCCCGGGTGAAGGACGGGGAAGTGGCCGGCCCTGCAGGGAGTACCCTGGAAGTCCCATTTAGGGGGAGGGGGCCTGGTCAGCCAACAATGCCCCCCACAGACACCAAGGCCTAGCCCTGTAGACATGTGAACACAACCTCACTTGGAAAAGGGGTCTTTGCCGACAGGGGTGAGTTAAGGTCCTTGATGGGGGAAGACTACCCTGGACTTTCCAGGGGACCCCAAATTCCATCATGTGTCCTCATAGGAGGGAGGGAGAAGGAGACCTGACACGGAGAGGCTGTGCCAAGGAGGCGGAGAGATGGGAAGACGTGGCCTCAGTCTGGTGCACCAGCGGCACCAGCAGCTGGGAGAGGCAGGAAGGAGCCTCCCCGTCCCAGGGCCTGAGGAGGGAACACTTCCCACACCTTGAGTTTGGACTGCGGCCTTTAGATTTGTGACACAACCAATTTCTCTTTGCGATGATTCGTTTGGCCGCCCCAGGACGCTCATGCGGGGAGAGTGGGGTACCCAGCTCCTCAGGGGCCGGTGAGCCCTGAAGTGGTTTGTGCAGGGTGACGATAGTGCCACTGAAGCTCCCAGTGGTCCCTCCCCTCGTCCTCACTGTGCCCACACCGGGTGTGGACAGCTCAGCGTCAGGTGAGATGCTCTCACCTTGCCCTGTGTCATCATTGGGCACACATCCGCTGGTCCAGGGTCCTGGTTGCACAGCGGCATCACCAGGAGATTGTCAAGCACACTGATGTCCAGCATCTCCCCCACACCCTGACCTGCCCTGGTTTCTCTGGGTGGGCCCAGTAGTGGGGGCAGGGGAAGGGATTCAGTTCCCAGGTGACTTTCCATGTGCCACCAGGCCTGAGCACACGGCCAAGCTGGCTCTCCACTTCAGCAGAGAGGGAATCTGTCAACAGCAATCAGCCGAGAATCCTGGCGTGGCGGGGACACAACGGCAAAGAGAGCGCAGCCCAAAGCTCCACGGGCTGGATGGCGGTCTCGGCCACCCGTGCCCTTTCTCCAGTGATGAAGCTGGCCCACCCTTCCCAGAGTTCCCAGGAGGGTCCATGAGGGGCAGTCCACACCCAGCCCACGATACAATTTCCAAGAATCAAAGCAGCTCTCTTCATGCCTAAGAGGCAAGTATTTTAGATGAACTAAAACAATAAAACCAGACAGGGATCAGAAATCTCTGCCGCTGAAAGTGAGGTGTCTGATTTCTCCAAGTCAGCGAAGAGCAATGCCATTAGAAACATGGTTAGTGGTATAAAAACGAGAAAGCCCAGAAGTGCTGAGTGGTGAAGAAAGCGCAGTTAGGGGCCCTACCTCACTTTCAGGGGTGCTGGTCACCTGAGATAAACGCAGGTGCAGGTGTGGGCACGCCTGGCGGGCGTGTTCAGGGAGGCGAGGCGCTGTCTCGCTGCCCTATGAAGAGCTTCTGTGTTTTGTTTATCCGCCCACAGCTCCTGGTTGAGGGAAATCTTTGGTTTCATTTTTCCATAACAAAATGTGCTTTCTCAGCAACGACAAAGGGAAACTTATGTTCTCAGACATAGACACCTCCTGGAAGGAGTAGAAAGTGGTCTACATTTTCCAGGGGGTCCCTTCGGCTGGGCCGGGGGAGCCCTGCACGGGGGTCAGACCGGCATAGGCAGGCAGACACACTGGCCATCCACCAGCCTGCAGCGTTTCTGACTCCTGCAGGAAACTCCGGCCCCCTATCCATCTCTTCCTCACCAAAGGCCTTCACAGGCTCCACCTACCCATTCCCTGCCCCCTGCCCTCTACCACCCGAGTCAAGGATGCTGCCACAAAGGCAGCACGCGGGGCTCGGTAGTCAGGAGAACGGGGACGGGCCTGGGCTCTGCCCCCTTTGGGTTTTTTGTGACTGTGCCCAACTCATGGGGGAAGGGCCTCCGTTCCCCTGGGTGCAGCCTCGGTTGTCTATCACAGACCATTTCTGGGACCAGCCAGTCCCAAAGTGTATGTGGCCACCTCTGAGGCCACTCATTGCTTTATAAAGGTAGATGGAGCTAGAAATAGGGACAGAGATGGAGGTGGAGTTGAAGTCAGAGATGAGGTGGAGAAAGGGATGGGATGAGGAGAGATGAGATGGAAAGAGATGGGGGTGGGGGTAGAGCTGGAGAGATGGGTACAGGAGTAGCGATGGAGCTGGAGACGGAAATAAGGGGAGAGATTGGGGCAGAGCAGAGACAGAGGCAGATCCAACCAGCTGAGCAGCCCCTGCCCAGCAGACGGCGGTGGGCATCCCAGTGGGGAAGGTGCAGAGGACAGGAAGTGCTGTCCTGCCTCTGTCCTGCCCAAGGCATGGCCCTCCCTGTGGGTGAGGTGTGCTTTCGGGCCGCTGTCCTAGTTGGGAGCCCACCTGGACTGGAGGGAGCAGGCTACGGGCCCCTGCTACCCAGTAGCTGCGTTAAGACCCAGTGGGGGTGCAGAGCCACTCGGGCCATGCTCCTGAGGACCCCCCAGCCACTGTGCCAGGGCTCCTCCAGAGGCGTCTAGAGCTGTGCCACAGTGTCTGCTGGGGAGGGGGCCGCCGAGCATCTCAGCTGCCTAGCCGCCCGTGTGGGCTCAGAAGCAGCTACACGTCTGTCTGCACCACGCTTTCTCCACCAATGGGAAGCGACAATTGTGTTTAAAAAAAACAAACCAAACGGTGAGGGACTATTTCCTACTTAAAAGCCAGTATCCACAGATTTGATCACTTTCTGTGTCTCGTTTCCTATGGACCTCAGCACTGACCCCGAGGTAGGGAGGAGCCCAGGACCGGAGGCACAGGAGCCATTTTCAAGGGTACAGAAGTGTTCTCCTAGGAGCCATTCGTTCCATGGAAGCCAAATTCCAGGCACGGTCCTGCTCTGGGCTCCCGCCCCCCTGGGGATCCTGCGCTATGTGAGGAATTCCGTCCTGTGCAGCCCCCACATGCATCATCGTGGCTGTCCCTGGGAACAGCACAGTGGGGTCGGGCACATCCCTTTCATCAGGAATTCCTGGGCTGAAAGGTCAGGGCTTCCGGGCAGGCACGGGCGGCCCAGGGCGGCCACCTGAGCTGGCCCTCACCTGCTGGCTCACGGCTGCCGGCTGTGTCAGGTCCCCGGGTGCCGGTGGGGGCACACACCTGGGCTTCCTTCACAGGCACTTTAACAGGAAGGACTTCAAGCTGTCTATCTCATTTGCCCCGTGGCAGCTCCGCTGAGTGCTCTGCAGATAGAAGATGTAGTTCTGAGGGTAGGAGAGGCAGGAACCAAACCACAGCACCAACATAGCCCAGGTGGAAAGCTGGCCTCTTTCATCAGGTCTGCCCTGCAGAAGGCCCATCTGCTCTCTCTCTCAGATCTAAGCTTGCACAAAAATAGACCACAGAGTCACTGTGACCTTGTAAAAGTCCCAACTATTTTTACATTAGCTCTCCTAAGGGACAGCAGCAGATGAATCATCCGTGACAAATCTTTCCTTCACGTTCCTTTCAAACCCGCCATCCCAAGGTCCTACCACCTCACGGGGAGGCTCCACTGGGCTTCGACTCGGGGCTGCGAACTAGGTTTTGAACAGGGCGGGAGGAGAACACGTTTCAATAATTGGCATGAAAAGATTGTCCCAGAAGAAGACACCTGAGAGGGTGGTGGCCCAGCCTGCCCCCCGCCCCTGGCTGCCCCTCAGGGCTGTGCCAGGACCCGTGCTGGGCTCCCTGCACGAGGAAACTGGAGCCCGGTGCCTGGAGAAGCAGCAGCATCATGAGGAACGTGCCAGAAATGCACCTCCAGCCTCTGAGACCTGCTGCCTCAGCTGCGGCCCAGCCCCCAGGCCCATAAATTCAGGAGAAACGTCTGATGCCTTTGGGGAACGTACTTCTTCTGACCATATTTCTTCTAATCTACGGTTTCTTCAAGGAAAATTCACTCACAACTCATTAGTCACAAGTTCCATTTTTGAACCTCGCCTACTCATTACAGGTTATATGAAACCACAGAAGCAACACTGTGGGCTTTCGTGGCTGCCGTGGACCCGTGCAGAGCCGTGGATAGTCTGAGGCTGCATAGGCGACATGCAGCCCTCTTGCTCCAGCGCTCAGAATGCAGCCGTGACCTTTCATGGTCTGCTTACTGCCACATATTTTTCTGATTGGCGGCTCCATCTTTTTCAGCGGCCCCGGCAAGTGCCCAAGTGCCTCTAGTATCCGAAGTACGCGGAGGCAGCGGATGTGCCCCCCACCCCGAGGAGGTGCGGTCAGACCGGCTTCCTTCGGACTGGGTGACCGCCGTCCCCGTGAGTTCAATATCACAGGTATTAATTAAATTAAGGTGTCTTTAAGCAGAAATACACACTAAGCAGGTTAGCTCTTGGTGGGTGATAAAAATGTGACCAGAGGCTCACCCCGTATTTCCCCAGGAGTGACCGTCCAGTGTTCGCTAATTTGGCCTTTGAGACCACTTCCCAGGAAGTGACACCCGTAGGTAGTGGGGTTGGCTGTGCTGAGAGCATCTGTGACCCCCACAGATTTCAGTCTCTTTGTTGTTCCATTTCACTTTCCTTTTTTAAGGTTTTATTTATTTATTTATTTTTAGAGGGGAAGGTAGGGAGAAAGAGAGGGAGAGTTTTAAGGTATTATTTATTTATTTTTAGAGGGGAAGGTAGGGAGAAAGAGAGGGAGAGTTTTAAGGTTTTATTTATCTATTTTTAGAGAGAGGGGAAGGAAGGGAGGAAGAGAGGGAGAGAAACAAACACTGATTTTTGCCTCTCGAATACCCCAACTGGGAACCTGGCCTGCAATCCAAGCAGACATGTGCCCTGACTGGCAATCAAACCAGCAACCTTTCAGTTTGCAGGATGACGCCCAACCCACTGAGCCACACCAGCCAGGGCCGTTCTATGTCACTTTCAATGCCATGGTATCCTGAAGCCTGGGGCCAGCCTGGGAGCCCCTCCCTGGGCTGTGGGCCTGGCCCTCTGCAGGGAGGGCCCAGCGACTGGGCTGGGCGGACAGACAAGGGCATTCAGTGCAGGGGGGGTGCTGTGTGCAAGAGTGTGTATGTGTGAACATGGGTGAGCCAACGAGTGAGTAGGGACACACATATGTGTTCCTATTGGGACACAAACACCCTGGGAAGGTGTGTGGTGGCTGCCACGGGCCCCTCTAAGCACACATGGGCTCCTGCCTGTGCTGGAAGATTCTAGAGCAAAAATCATGCCGTGCTCACCAAATCAAACTGAGCACAAAGGGAAGGGGAGACGTGAAGGTTACCCCTGCCTCTGGGCCCAAAGGAAGAGTTCGCACATTCAGTATGACTCTCAGGAATTCAGGGTGTTTCCTGAAAACCACAGGGCCTCTGAGCCCCTTAAACTGCCTGAGGATGGTGAGAGAGGCTGGCTGTGGGCAGGGCCAGAGGCTGGTGCCTGACCACTTCTGCCCACTTCTGCCTGCCCCATGTGTGCCAGTTCCCAGCCTTCTGCTCGTGGACCAAGCACATCCCTCCTCCAAGAAGAGCTCAGCCAGCCCCCAGCGCTGCTGCCCTCAAAAGGAGCTTCTCTGTGGCCCCGTCTTAGGAATCCCAAGCTGCAGCTGGAGGCAGGAGTCCAGGCCCTAGGAACTTCCGTCCTGTCCCAAAAGGTCACGGCTCTCCGGCTCTGAGGAATTCTGGATGCTTCCCAGGCAGCTGGCTGAAACAAGCAGGATTGTTCCAGCACACTGGAGTGCCCTGTGAGTCCGCTCTGTAGACATGGAGTGGGCACCGGAGCATGGAAGGCGTAAGGGCGCCCCTGCCTGCCCTTTCCCTCAGGCCACAGTGCACAGAGTGGGCTCCTCGTGGTCCTTAAGCCAGGATACTCCCTCCCCACTGGAACACAGAGCTGCTGTGGGACACCTGTGTTACTTTGTTACCTTAAGCAACAGAACAAGTTGTCCACTCAAGGCCACAGCAGGGACCTTGCAGGGTCTCCCTCCGACCCTTAGGTCCCCTCCATTCCCGCCACCATCAGAGAGGGACACCATCGTGTCTTACAGGGCCCACTCCTTTGCCTTCCTTTTTACTCGGCGACATTGCATCTCGTGTGTTTTTTAAAAGTTTTTCCTGTTTTAGTAGCTTCCAACCAAATGGAAAGTGTATCAGGCCGCCCGATTCCACTGAGCTTCCTGGTCTCGCTGTGTGTGTAGCTGCCATGTACCGTGTGGCTGGTGCCTCTGAGCTCACTAGTTCTGAGAGCTGCTCCATATGACACCCCCAGGGCTTCTCACCCTGTTGTTCTGGGGCTTCGCTGCTATGCACACACTTTCACACGCTTGTTACTCCTAGGAGTGGAAGTGAGGGTCACAGGCTCAGACTCAGGGGACTGTGTGGAAATATTTCCCAGAGTGGCTGCACTAACCTGGACCAGCCACCAGCAGCAGCAGCAGGGATGAGACACTGGAGACTTTCATTCTCTCTAGCTCTTGGTATGATGAGATTTTTAAGTTTTCTCCAAATAAACGGTGTATCATGGTGGATAGTGCCCTCGCACTGCTGAGCATCTCGGGATCCCTGCCTGAGTTCCCCGCTCTGGGCTCTGTGTGAATTTCCTGCTTCCTTATTGGACGCCTGTGAGCTCATCGTTGATCTGTGGACGTTCTCTCTGCATCCCCAAGTCACCCTCTTTAGTCACATGCATTGTACACACGTCCCAGTTACGACTTGTCTTTTCACTTTCCTTAGGGTTTCCTCTGACTGACACAGCTCTTCACTGTAACACAGCCAAGCGTGCTGAGTGTCCCTGGCCAGGTGTGCATGTGCTGACATCCAGCTCCCTCTCCAGCTCTCGCCTCCTCCTGCACCTGCTCCCAGCCAGAGGCCTGAGAAGGGCTTGCACTCTGGCCCCTGCCCTTTGGCTTCTGGTGGGTTAGGCTTCAGGGAGGCAACAGGAGCAGAGACTGGGAGCAGAACAAAGTCTGAGACAGACTCCCCAAGCTCTCTGCTGGGTCACCAAGTGTCAGCAAGTCCCCCCACCAAAGGCCACAGCTCCTGAAGGGCCACTCCCCAGAGGTCTCTCTGGGCTCAGGCAAAGGACTGCCCTGCTTCCCGGCACGACTTGCCAGTGCCTTGTTTGCTGCTGGTGCACAGAAACCCAACTGACTTTCGCATATTAATCTTACATCCAGTGACTTCACTGAGCTCTCCGATTACCTATTACAATATGCTTGTGGATCTTTGGGGTTTTAACGTAAACAATCACAGCAACTGAAAAAAATAACAGCTTCGGTTACTCCTTTTCCATCCTTGATGGTGTCACATCGACCATTAGATGGGGTATGGTTACAGGGGGGCGGGTTTCAAATTCCTCCGAGAGGGCTTCCAGCAAAGACAGCAGCTCAGAGCAGAGGCCTGCCTCGCTCAGCTGTGCTCTTCCTGCCAGGCACCCCAGTGACCCTGGGCACCGCATTTCTCAGGAAGCAAGAAGAAGGCTGATTGGTGCACAAGGTGAGGCAGGTCTGGATGCCATCGAAACGCCTTCCGACTCCTGTATTTTGAGATACCAGTTCACGTCCTTCTCCCAGAGGCCTGGCAGCAGTGGTTCTCACAGTCCAAAATCCAGAAACCAGAAGTGTTGGAGCAGCCTGCCTTCCTGTCTGGCTCACAAGTTCCCCATCTGCCCAAAGATTGAGGTAGAGGCTCTAAGGTCCCCCTCTACAGCCAGAGCCTGGTGGCCCAGCTGGAGGCACACCCCCAGGCTGGTGGCATTTACATCTCCCTCCCGTCTTGTATCCTCAGCCTCCAGGCTGAGTACTCGGAGTGTCCCACGCCTGCCCGCCCTGCCCTTGGGCAGTTCCCCAGGCTGACCTAGCCTCAGAACCATGTGGGAGCCCTGGCTGGGCCTGGCCTCTGCCCGTTCTGACCCCACAGGGTCTTGGATAGAGCCCTGGAGTCTCTTTCTAAAAGCAGCACTCACAGGTGATTCTGACCATCAGGATTAGGCCCCTGCTGGGGAATCATCCTGTGGGATCACCTGTGGGACCACCTGGGTGGGCTCTGGGCGAACCTCCCACCCAGACCACGTTAATGAGAATTTGCTACATTGGGCTGATGGTTGAAATGTCCCCACCCCCGGCTGTGAGATTTCTGGTGAGTTGGAGAGGAATCCAGGCTGGCTCTCTGGGGAACGTAGGGAAGGGGTTCAGTGCTGGGTGACTCAGCTGACTCACTCCTCTGCCCTCCTCTCAGACGCTGCTGTGGGGCCTCAGGCTGGGGTTGGGGTGGGGGCGGGGTCTCCATATCTGTGGCCTTAAGGAAGTCCTCCCTTGAGCTAGGTGCTGGCCCTCTGTGTCTCTGCAGTATGGACATTGCAGTGCCCGTGTCCTTTCCCAGGGACAGTCATGCATGTTTTTTCCTGGTATAGCTTTTAATAGTGACCTCTTCACTCTCACAAGTGTCTCAGCTTAGACAGTACTGACATGGTCACCCTACCTAATTATGTTCATCATCACACTTGTCATTCCGTATTGAAATCGTATATGAGTCTCTCCTGAGAGAATATAGATTCCTAGAGACAGAGGTTCATTTTCTATTGTTTTACCCCTGACCACGGTGGTGTGAATGTCTTGAGAATCAATAAACACCTGTGAAATATGGCTAAAATGCCAGATGTAGTTCCTTACGATGTACCTCTGCTCCTTGAGAGGAGCAGGGAGGTGAGGGCACAGGACAGGAGGGAAAGGGTGGGGGGAGGGGACTGCAGCACAGAGAGGAGGGGTGGAGACCGGAAACGGAGGGGAGACCGGAAACGGAGGGAGGGCGGCAGGGAGACCCGGACGCTTCAGTGCTGTAGTTCCCTAGTGCACGTGCTTTCCTTCGCCCTCTGCTTTTCTGTATCTTCACTTTCTATAGCATCAGCCATACCACGTGTTCGCTTTTTTTGCCTTTTTATTTAATGCAGAAGACTTGTTCCATACATTCTTACAGGCCTTATTGTCATCATTTGCAACACTGCATAATATTCCATTTGTTGATCTACCCTAACTTATCCAAGTAATTTTCAACAGCTGATCATTTAAGTTTCTTATAAGTGTAAACAGTATCACCAGCACGAGGAGCAGCGCCCAAACAGGGGAACAGCCTGGAAGTCAGAGCTCAGAACTTCCAAACCCAATCAGCTGGGCCATGGGGCCAGGCAGGGCCGTGGGGGCAGGTAGGTATATGCGTCACCAAGGTTGGCTCCCTGTCACCGTGTTTCTTTAGCTCAAAGCCTGTGACTTAGAGCTGGCTGGCTTCCCAGGCTGGTTGGCTTTTCCTTTTGCCCTAAATAAAATTAAGACGAGCTACAGGCAACTCTACCAACTCTATAGGGATCTTTGCATGGCATGACCTGGGGCTGCACAGAGAAAGGGCTCTGCTGCTGGAAGAGCCTCAGGGCAGAGCAGGAGAGTCAACACACGTTAAGAACTCTCCTGGAACCTCTATTCTGCTGCAGGCAGCACCCTAACACCCCAGCGGGTCCCAAGCAAAGCTGGCTGGAAGGAAGTGCTAAGCTCAGGCATCTTGCTGGCCATCAGCCTCTCCTCCGCCCCAGGCCCTGGGCTTGCCCTTTCCTTTTCCTTCCTAGACAAGCCCCTGGAGGGAGGCTGAGGCAAGAGAAAAGAAGGCAGACAGAAAACAGGAAAAGGGGAAGCAGATGGGAAAGCCTTCCTGAGCTCAGAGGAAAAGAGGACAATGGAAGAGAGTCAGGGGGAGAGGGGGGGTAGCTGGCAAGGGCATGCGAGCTCTCCCTCTTGCCCACCCACCCCTCCCCCGCTGGATTTCACAGCCCCTGGTTATTCTCTGCAGCTGCTGCCAGCACCTCCCGCTCTCCCAGGATTCAGGGCCAGGAGTGCTCACCTGTTCCCATCGATGGCCCCTCCTCAACCAAGCACTTTCCTGGAGAGTTTACATTTGTCATAAATATCTATTCACACGTGCAATTCTGGTCTTACTGTTTATTTACTTTTCTTATTGTGAGAGACACCATACATCAGGAAGTTTGTTCATAATGCACTTGTGGAATTTAAAGAATTATAACATAGCCCTGGCCAGTGTGGCTCAGTTGGTTGGAGCACTATCCCACGCACCAGAAGGTTGGGGGTTTGATTCCCAGTCAGAGCGCATGTGGGAGGTGACCAATCAATGTTTCTCCCTCACATCGATGTTTCTCTCTTTCTTTCTCTCCCTTCCTCTAAGATCAATCAACATACTTAAAACTTTTAAAAAGAATAATAACATAAAAATCGTCCCCAAACACACCACTGTATCTTCAGGTTGTTCCAGAAGCCAACACAAGGGTTTCCAGGTAAGGCGGTGATCCTGGGAGACACAGGTTGGGGGTGGGGGGCAGGGAGATGAAAGGGAATCAGCCACCAAGGGGCATGTGATCAAACCAACTGACTCCATTAGCCCTCCTGGTGGGAGAGGGAGTGGACACTCTGGCTGGCTGTGTGCATCCCTAGAAGCCCCAGGAGAGGGCAGGTGCTGGTGGTGCGCTCATCTAGAGGGTGCCTTGTGCTGGTGAGGCCCTGGGAGCTCTGGTGAGGGTCCAGAGGTGTTGGCTGCGCCACTTGACTTGGACATCCCAGTTCCCCAGGCGCCCCTTCCCGGGACTTTTCATTACAGTTTTACCCCTTGAGCATGGATACTTCTAAATGATTTGGTTCTGGTTTTTGAGCTTTGTAAAAAATTGCACTCCTTATGACTTAGCAGAAGAATATATATCTTCTTCTACTAACTTTCCCCCATAAGGTTATATTTCTGAGGCCCATTCATGTTGGTGCAGGTTCCTTGTGTTGCTCAGGCTGTGGAATGTCAGGAAGACCATCCACATCAAACAGTTTAACGGAAGCAGCTTAACGTGGGGAGCTGGACACACAGGCCTGGAAAGGGTTGGAGCATGAAGTGGGCATAGTGAGGCAGCCAGAGATTAGCAACCACAGGACGACTACCATCCCCAAGGTGGAGGGAGGAATTGAGGGGGCGGTGTTACCAGAGCCAGGAGCCGGGCCCCTGCTGGGAACCAAGGCAGACCACTGGGTGGGAGTTGGGACCCCGCAAGGGAGGCACCATTGACTACACAGGCCCTGAAGCAAGACAGAAAGGAGAAGCTCCCTGGCTTCTCCCTCCACCTTTCGGTCTCTTCCCCGTCCCCTGGCTGCAACTCGACAACAGCCAGTTGAAGAGATCGTGGGAAATGTGGTCTGGGCACCGAGCGGAGTGCAGCGAGGGAAGAGTGGGGAGTGGGTATGAGCACAGCAGGAGCGTGTCTGTAGTTTATGCTGATGTCTGTATAGTATTCCATGCCCGAAGGACGCTTGGTTGGTTCCAGTTTTTTTCTCTTATAAGCCCTTTTGTGCATGTCACCTGGTACACATGTGTGTGAGCATTTCTCTAAGATAACATTTTCTGTTCTGTTTTTATTATTGCTCTTGTTGTTCATTATACCATCACCACCACCATCATCACCACCACCATCACCATCATCATCATCATCATCATCATCACTGTTTGTGTCTTAACTAAGTTGATTTCATCACTCACTAGTGGGTCTGCAGTTTGAAAACCACTGCTCCAGGAGCATAGCTAAAAACAGCATTGTAGAGTCATCAGGCAGGCATCGCTTTAATTTCACCAGGAAACATCAAGTTGTTGGTTTTTTTTTAAGCTTTTTAAAAAAATATTTTATTTCTTTATTTTTAAAAAGAGGGGAAGGGAAGGAGAAAGAGAGGGAGAGAAACATCAATGTGTGGTTGCCTCTCACATGCCCCCACTGGGGACCTGGCCCACAACCCAGGCATGTGCCCTGACTGGGAATCAAACCATGACCCTTGGATTCACAGCTCATGCTCAATCCACTGAGCTACACCAGCCAGGGCAGAACTCAGGTCGTTTTTAAAGGTGGTGCCACTCCACGTGCCCGTTGGCCGTGCAGACGGGTGCCGGTTGTTCCCCATCCTCACTGATGTGGGGGGATGCACAGGAGAGGCTCCTGGGGGAACTGCTTTCGATTTGCTTTGTTTCCTACGGAGGGAGAGCAACTGGCCGTTTCTTTACATGCCTTTTTTACATCTCTTCTGTGACATTGTTCCTAAGCCCATCTTCCTTTGTGTGGTTTTATTTCTTCTCTTTTTAATTTGTAGATATTCTTCATAGATTCAGGATATGAATCCTTTGTAGCAAATGTCTCTTCTCAGTTTTTGACTGGCCTTTTCACTTGCATTTTTGTGTCTCTTTATGGACAGTTCTTTATTTTAGTGTAGTTGAATGTCCCCAACATTCACCTTGTCATTGATAGACGAATGTTTTGTGTTTGGTGTAAGAAATCCATCTTCCTCTTGTGATCATAAAAGACCGTTCTATATATTCACCTTAAATATCTTTCCCTTTCCCTCTACATTCCTTTGATCTATTTGGAATTTATTCCTGTCTTTGAGTCACAACCTCAGAAAGAGACTCAGTCTCCTGTGCCACGTGGGGACTCACCTTCCTGCGCCATTAGTAAGGCCTGTTCTCGCCCGCTGAGCCCTAAGGGCCTGGCTTGTTGCTACATCTGTGAGGCGGTGTTTTGGGGCTCTCTACCTTGTTTGGTTCATCTCTCTGTCCACCTCTCTGCTGACTACACTGTCCCGATTACTATTTTTAAGACATCCTAATACCCAGCAGGTCAACCTCCCCACCCGTTCTTCTTTTAGAATGCCTCAGGAACTCTTGGTCTTCTGTCCTTTTGTAAGAATCTCAGATTCAATTTATGAAATTGTCTTATTTGAAGTGCATGGAGTCTGACCATGTGTTTAGAGACACTGGATGTCTTTACAGAGATTTGATCTTCCTGTTCATGAACATGGCCTGTCTGTCTTCTTCAATGAAGGTCTAGGGGAAAGGCATCAAGTCATACAAATTCAATGGAGAGCTGCTTGTAGGATTGGGTGAAGGTGGTATGAATCCCTCTTGTGAACCCTGAGAAAGAATTTATCTACTGATGGACTCCTTGTGGTTAACTGCACCTAAACTCCAAACTAGAGTCTAGGAGCATTCGCTGAACGAGGACTCTTCCATCCTCTGTGTTCTGGGAAGAACCACAGCCTGAATTTCAGCCTCCTGCACTGTGCCCTGCCTCTTTGCACCATCTGAGTCAACCATGCAGGGAAACCCCATAATACCACTTAACCAATAGACTGTGACCAGCCCTGACCCATCAGAACTACACAAATGTCCCCTCTCATTTGCATCTATAGCAGCCAATCAGAACTGATCAGATCAGACTTGAAGTCCTCATTTGCATAAATGGACCTGCATGGGAACCTGGGAACCTGGGACTTCCTCTATAAAAGCCAGCCTCTCCTGTGTCTCAGCTGAGCACACTTTCAGTTTTCACCGGAGGCTACGTCTCCCTGGTTCCCCCGAATAAACTTTGTCCTTTTAATGCCTTTCTGGGAATTTTTTTGCTGACACCCTGTACTTCCAGTCCGTTTCTTGCTAGAGAATGCCTCGGGCCAAGAAACACAGACGCTGGCAGTGAATTGAAGTGGCCTGTGCTGAGCGTCTGGGTGGTGGCGGCACCTGTGAGGAGCGGAATCTTAGCCAGGCCTTCCTGGAACTGCACGGACACTCCACTTGTCCAAGCCCATTGTTCACTGCAATGAGGTCTTACTTTTTTCACATGGAGACTGGAATCAAACATTTCATCTGTCACATCTCAGAGCAGCCTTCTAGGAAACAGTAGTCTTTTCATGTGCCCCATGGTCACTGTGCCACTCTGGTGCTTGCTGGGTTGAGTTGAATAATCTGCCCACAAAACCCGTGTCCTTTCCAGCATCTCAGTGTGTGGCCTTATTTGGAAATAGGGTCACTGCAGATATAATTAGCTAAGTTACAATGAGGTCAGACTGCTGTAGGGTGGGCCCTCAGTCCAATGTGACGGGCGTCCTTATAAGAAAGGGGAGGAGACACAGATGGAGCAGAAATTGGGGCAATTCCTGTACAAGCCAGCGACACCAGAGGTTGCCAGCAGCCACCGGAAGGCGGGAGCAGCCTGGTCTGGACGCCCCTCGCAGACTCAGAAGGAATCAGCCCTGCTCACACCTTGATCTTGTACGTCTGGCCTCCAGACTGTGAGGCACTCACACGCCTGGGATGGCTGTGTCTTGCCTGGGCTGGCCGGTCTTCATTATCATGTGGGGCTGAACTTGAGGCCAACCTGGGCCTTCTGTGGTCACATAGCAGGAGGGGCCCTTAGCCTGCATGTGCTCCAGAGATAGCAGTAGCTGTGCGTTTACCTTTCTAAGAAACTGTAAACTGTTTCCCAAAGTGGTTGTTGCACTTCGTGTTGCATGGTTAGTGCTGAGGTTCCTGGTTCCTCCACACCCACACTGATGCTTGGCATGGTCGAGCTTTTAACTTCGGCCGTTCTAACCGGTATGTCAGGGATCTCCCTGGGGTCTTAGTTGCAGCTCCCCAGTGGCTAATGATGTGGAGCATCTTCTCAGCCTCAGGCAGTGCAGTTGCCATCTCTGCATTGGCACACTCACCCCACGGTATCAGTCCTCTTCTCCAGAGCCCTGGCACAGAGAAACTCAGGCACAGAGAGGTTAAGAAACTCCCAAGTCACAGACCTTGTAAGTGCTAAAGCCGGAGGTCCTCCGAGACAAATGCTCAGCCAGTGAGCACCAGCCTACCTGTGTTGGCTGGGATGCATTTTGCCCTCAACAGCAACTTCACCAGGATCTGCGAGGTTTCCCCAGAAGGTGCTGCCTGCCTGCCCTTGCTGGACAGAGGTGCCCACATCAGCTATGACATCTGAGCTGCCCCTGAGGGACCAGTGCCTGTGTCCAGGCAGAGATCTCTGCAGTAGAGGGGAGGCCCAGGGGGGAGGAAGGGGCTGTGGCCCCAGTCCTGAGTTGCACAGGACACCCTGCTGCTCGTCCTCATGACAGGGCTTCGCTCAGTTCTGCCCACAGGGAAGAGGAGCTGTGCTCATTTTTTGTTACATTCCTGTGGCCAGGAGCCCATGCAGTCCAGTGCACGTGGTGTTCAGACTCAAGATTAAGTTGGAAGAACGTGGGCCCCTGTTCCTTGCTCATGTTGCCTCCCTTCGTGCACAGGCTCCCTGGTTATTGTTGCACAAACCTGTCAGCCAGATGGCCAGACCCACGGCCCAGGGTGAGTCAGCACCCATCTCTCCTGAACCCAGGCGGTGCCTTTCCCCCACACACCCTGCCTCTGAGCCCAGACTGTGATTTAGCAAGCACAGGTGTGGGTGCCTCTGAACCAGCACACTGCCAAGCAGAGGGCGCTGCTGGAAGAGGATGAAAAGCCCCAGTGAGAGTGTTAAGCTGTGAACCATCTGCACCATCCAAAGAGAAAAGGAGCCGGTAGGCACACGGGAACGTGGTGGTGCCCATCTCTGCAGTGTAACTCAACCAGAGGCTGTGCTTCTGGGACTCTCCGGGAGCCTCTGGACACTGGCACGTCGAGATGCATTCCCTAAGGAGCAAACATGCCAGCAAAGCCAGATTATGGAGACACTGCACTCAATCCACACCCAACACTAAGCCAGGTTGTCACTCAGAACTAAGGCAACTGGCATATGTTGTCCAGCGTGAAAGAACCTTGGGGAAACAACTATCCGTGAGGTTTTCTAGGATCTACAACTCAGGAATAAAGCTCAGGCAATGGAAAGGTGTCTGAAGAAGCTGCAGAGAGAACACAAGAATGACCACCAGCCAGAGGGCAGCCGAGAAGGCCGGCATGTGCAGGTGCTGGGGACACGGAAGTCCACGATTCGGTCAGGATGGGATTACAGTCTCATGAGGGAGACAGAGAGGGCTCCTGGGAGGAGACCTGAGGAGCCAGCATGGTAACCTCATGAAGAGGGGCAGATGGGCATTCCAGCTCAGGGAACAGTATGAGCAAAGTCTCAGAGAAGGAGGGAGCCTGGCCAGAACGAGGGGTGGGAAGTAGGTGGGAGATGGATGGATGGAAGTTCACGATGAAGCTGAAGAGAGAGCAGGGCCAGTGGCCACAGTCTGCAAGCCATGGTACCAAGCTGTGAGAGTGACATCCACCATCAGACATTCAGCAGCGTGATGTTGTTCTTTGCTCGGTGAGAGGGAGGATGGATTGGATTCGGGAAGAGAGCATGGAGTGGCTTTGTGAGTACCCTAGTTTAGACTAGAGTGGTAATGGTAGATGTGGTGGTCTCAGAAGAAGCCCAGGAGGCAAAACCAGTAGAGCTGGCAGGGATGCAGTGGAGAGAGGAAGGTAACCCAGACTTCATATCCTTTCTGAACTTTGCTGTTGTCTGTTTAGCCAATTCTGGTAAGTAAAGGGTTAGCATAACCTTTATCATCTCCATGGACGGGTTCAATATTGGTTTAACTTTCTAGCTCTATTCCCCCGGAAATTTGATGAAAGTGAAACATTGGAACAATGTTGATGATAAAAGTGACCCCCAACCGGCACATCTCACCTGGACTTGCAGGTCTCTGCCTCTGCTAGGGATACCTGGTGGGTTTGCCATCGATTGAAAGCCCTCTCACGGAGCACACTTCTTGACAGATGTTGTGCCGTTCCTCCCAAGCCATCTTTGAGACATGAGGCTTTCAAGCCAGGTGGCTTTATCCATTCATGTGGGCCTCGCTTTGTCACATCTGAGCTGTCACCTGGTGAGAGAGGGGGACACAGGAAAATCAACTGACCATATACACGTAGATGTGTTTTTTGATTCTCTATTCGGTTGTGCTGATCCGCAGATCTACCCTGCCTCCGACACCGCACTGTTTTCGATTGCTGTAGCTTTCTAATAAATCGTTGAAGTTGGCTGCATTTTTCAATTTGTTTTTCTTGTTTCAACATTTTGATTATTCTTGGTTCTTTGTATTTTTATGTAAATTTTATAACTAGATTACAAGTAATTACAGAAACAACTGTTGAATTTAGCTTGGTGTTGTGTAACATCTACAGATCCATTTAGGGAGGGTTGACCTCTTAACAGTGTGGAACCTTCTGATCCAAACACACAGCATAACCATTGTTTTACCTAGGACTCCATCAATGTCACTCAGTGATGTTTTATATTTTATAGTTTTTAGTGTGCAAATCTCACGTATATGTTATTAAATTCATCCCTGATAGTACATGTTTTTGTTATTATATGTATTATTTTAAATTTCAATTTCCAATTGTTTATTGCTGGTGTATAGAAATAGTTTGTTAATTGCCTTTATATTATGCAACCTTGCTGAACTCACTTATTAATTCTAATAAGCTAATATATAGATTCCTTAGAATTTTCTACATACGATCTATTTCATGTGTGAATAAGCACTTTTATTTCCTTCCATCCAACCCATTCATTTGTTCTTTCTCTTCTCTTCTTTTCTTTCTTTCTGTTCTCTTTTTCTTTCTTCCTTTCCTTTCCTTTCCTTTCCTTCCTTCCTTCCTTTCTTCCTTCTTTCCTTCCTTCCTTCTTTCCTTCCTTCCTTCCTTTTTTCTTCTTTTGACTAAAGAACTTTCTTATCTAAGATCTCTGGAACAATATTGGCTGGAAATTATGAGAGTAGCATTTTGTTCTATTCTTTGTCCTAGGGAGAAAACATTCAATTTTTTCAACATGAAATATGATATGATCTATAATAATCATTGTTATTATAATTCACTAATATATAGTAAATTACATTGGTTTTTGAACACTAAGCCAACCTTGCATTCTTGGAATAAATCCTACACAGTTGAGATGTACTACCTTTTTTACATATAATTGGGTTTTATTTGTTAACATTTTGTTAATGAATTTTGCATATATATTCATGAAGGATATTGTTTTACAGTTTTCTTGTAGTGCCTGTGGGATACCAGGGTAATACAGGCCTCATGAAATGAATGGAAAGGGTTCCCTCTTTTATTTTCTGAAAGAGCTCGTATGGGTTTGCCATTACTTTTTCAACAAACATTTTATAGCATTCGGCGTGAAGCTTTTTGGCTGGCGGTTTTCTTTCTGGGAAGGTTTTTCATTATGTCTCAATCTCTTCAACAGATATAGAACTATTTGGATTTTTAAAATTTCTTTTTGTATCAGCATGGATAATCTGTCTCTCGATGAATTTGTGCATTTCATCTGAGGTATGGAATATATTAGCATACAATAAAATGGTTTATAATATTCCTGTATTAGCTGTTGAGAAGCTAATACAGGAGTGTTATACAGGGTGTGTAGTCATGCCTACTCTACCATTCTTGATATTGGCAATTTATGCCGGAACTCTAAGAAAACAAGAGAAACAAAAAGCAGCCAGCTTTGGTTTCAGTAACTTTCTCTATTTTTTATCTGTTTTCTGTTCCATTGGTTTCTGTCCTGATCTGTATTATTTCCTTTCTTCTATATTTTCTGTGCTCAATTGATTTTTTTCCCCAGTTTTGTAAGATGGCAGCTGAGGTCATTTTGAGATCTTTCTTCTTTCCTAATGTGAGTACTCAGTGCTATAAAATTCCTACTAAGCACTGTTTCAGCTTCTTCCCCCAAATTTTGATATCTTGTATTTTTGTTTTCAATTAATTCACAATATTTTTTATTTATTTGAGAGTCCATTCTGACTTACGGCTTATTTAGAAATGTTTAAAATTTCCAAATAGTATGGCACTTTATAGATATCTAATTCTGATTTCTTGTTTTGTTATGCCCTAGAAACATATTTTATGTGATTTGTATTCTTTTAAATTCGTTAAGGTGTATTTTATTGCCCAGAATATGGTCTATCTTGATGAATGTCAATGTGCACCTGAGAAGAACATGTTCTTCTTCTCAAGAAGTATTGTTGGGTGGAGTATCCTGTGAATATCAATGAGGTGGAGGTAGTTGATAGCATTGCTCATGTCTTCTGTACCTTTATTGATTTTTTCTGTCCACTTGCCCTAGCAATTGCTGAGAGTGTTGACAAGTTCAACTATCATTGGGGATCTGTTTATTTATCCCTCTTGTCCAATCAGTTTTTGCTTCACATATTTTGAAGTCTACTGTTTAGAAACAAACATGCTTATGAATGATTGTTATGCTCTCTTTGAGAACTGACTCATTCATCCTTATCTGTGATAGTCCTTTTTTATGAAGTCTGTTTGATATCAAGATAGCTACTCTGGCTTTCTTTGGGCTAGTGATTGAATGGCATATCATTTTTTATCCTTATGCTTTAAATATATATATATATGTCTTTATATTTAACATGGATTTCTTGTAGACATAGTTGGGTTTTTCACTCGATCTGACCATCTCTACCTTTTAACAGGTGTGTTTAGACCATTCATACTTTACGTGATTATTGATAAGATTAGATTAAAATGATAATATTGCTTATTTGTTTCGTCTGTTATTTGTTTTTCTTTTACGCTTTTTTGCTTTCTCTTTGTTGAACAATTTTTATAATTCTGTTGTATGTCCTCTTGACTTATCACTTATACCTCTTCAAAAATATTCTAATGGTTGCCCTAGGATTTAAAATATAAATTGTAGTCAGAATTTATATTCAGATAGAACCAGACCACTTCACATGTAGTGTAAGGACCTTATGACAATATTTTCCCAGTTCCAACCTGCCACCCTTCCTGTCGGCATACAATTTACTTTTATGTATGCACTGAGCACAGTACAACGCTACTATTTTTCCTTTAGAACAGGGGTGTCATACTCATTTTCACTGGGGGCCACATCAGCCTCAAGGTTGTCTTCAAAGGCCGAATGTAACTTTAGGCCTGTGTAAATGTAATTACGCCTTTACAGTTAGGTGAGAGCTCGGTGCTGCCGCCAGGTAGAAACAAGGTACCAGCGGATAAAACAAGGTGAAGGGCTGGATTCGGCCCATGGGCCTTGTGTTTGCCACCTGTGCTTTGGAAAGAAGTGATCATTTATAGCAATTAAAAATAAGGGGAAAAGAATTTTCTTATCTTTATTTCTTCCATTTCTATGACTCTTCATTTCTCTGTGAAGATGCAGATTCATGTCACTTTCTTCCTGGTGGTTGGTTGTCATTCAACACTCCTTGAGGAGTAGGTGTTCCAGCAACAGTTCCCGTAGTTCTTGTGTTTCTGAGATATAGTCTTTTTTTAAATCCTAAATTTTAAAAGTCATTTTCACTGGTATAGAACCCTGAATCAATACTTTTTTTTTCTTTCAGAGCAATAAAGATACCCCTTTGTTGTCATCTAGCATGTATGGTTTCTGAAGAGAATTCTGCTCTGATTCTTCTCTTTGTTTCTCTGCACATAATGTGTCTGTGTTTTCACTCTGCTCACCTTGGAGGTTTTTCTCTCTTCCCCCCTTCAGTTTTTTAAAATTTTTTATTTATTTTTAGACAGAGAGGAAGGGAGAAAGAGAAATGGAAACATCAATGTGTGGTTGCCTCTCATGTGGCCCCTACTGGGGACCTGGCCCGCAACCCAGGCATGTGCCCTGACTGGGAATTGAACTGGCAACCCTTTGGTTCGTAGCCCACGCTCAATCCACTGAACTACACCAGCCAGGGCCCCCCCTTCAGCTTAAATATGTTAGGCATATGGGTTTTTTTTGTGTGGTTTTGTTTGCTTGTTTGTTTTACCTTGTCAATGCAGGAAACGTTCAAACCTGTAGAGAATGATTTATGAGTTTATTTGAGCCAAACTGAAAACTGCCGGAAAGCAAAATCTCAACTGATTGAGAAAATACTCCCCAGATGGCAGTTTTGCACCTTATTTTATACATGAGAATCAAAGGGGAAGGCATGTGACAGGAAATCCATTGGTGATAAATTGGGGAGGTGGGAGAAAGCAAAGGCGGGAGGTGGAATCTCTGGGATTGGATAAAAAAATACCATATTTTGCCATGTATAACGCGCTCCTGTGCATAATGCGCACCCATGCTTTTGGCCCAAACTTTCAGGAAAAAAATCTTTCATTTTAATTTTTTAATTCAAGTTTTACTCATTCATATTTAGATACTTATTTTTTTTTGTATTGTAAAGGAATTTTAGCATTTATTTTGAACATATTATGGTACAAGAAATTTTATGTAACACATAATTACAAAACACAAGAACAGACGCAAGGTATTCCAGGCACTACCCATGTATAATGCGCATCCTTATTTTTCCCTCAAAAATGTGGGCCCCAAAAAGTGCGCATTATCGGATCAGACAAATACTTCTGTTGCACAGCTGGGTGCAGGATAGTTAACAGTTAACAATTAACATGACAATACTAACAATGAAGGGACTTGTGGTCTCTGCTCTAGTGCGGGTGGTTGTGCTTTGGAAAAAAAAAAAACGGCTTTGATATTCCAAAGGTATGCTATCAGGTTTGTTATGGTAGACGTTGGCTATCTCAGACAGGCTCTGTTAAGGCAAAGACTGACCTTTGTTAGGGAAAACACCAGCCTAGGATACGACTATCTGCCATGACTCACTCTTAGGAAGTTTTCATTTCAGACCATCCTGTGTGGTTGCTTCGGGTCTCTGAGTTTGTAAGTCTGCCATGCAGGCCTCCCTTGAGCTTGTCAGGTTTTGTGCGCAGCCCCCCTTTCCTCCACCGTCTTCTGGGGGCATTTATCCTGCTGTATGTATGTTCTTTGTGCTTCTTTGATCCATGGTTTGGTGTCTGTCATTAATCTTGAAAAGTCTTCAGCCATTTTTCTTCAAAAATTCCCTCTACTCCCACCCTCTCTTTTCCCTCCTGTGATCCAGTGATGTGTATGTGAGGCTGAAAATATTGCCCCACGGCCCTCGGATGCACACTTCTGCTTTGTTTCTTCCACTCTGTTTTTTTCTTTTCTTTCTGTTTTAATTTGGATAACTTCTGTAGCACTATTCAAATGCACTGGGTGTTTCCTTGGCTGAGTTGTTTGCTGATGAGCCTGTGGAAACCGTTCTTCATCCTTTTTACTGTAGATTTTCCTTATTAGCATTTCGCTTCATTCTTTCTCATTGTGTCCATTTTTTTTCTAAGCCGTCCATTACTTCAAGTAAAACACTGAAAACAACCCCTGTCTCATTATCGGGGGGTCACTCACTAAGTATGCTGTTTCCGTGGCATGGAATAGACGTGAGATCGTTTGAGTAAGTGTACATATAGTGCCACGGAAGGAGCAACGGCAGGTATTGCATTAACAAAGCAAGTTTTAGAACCATGGTTTTGTCCCATGTATGATTTTAAAATTTCACAAAACCACCTTCTACATTTCTGGAGTAAAAAATACTATAAAATGCATTTTATAAAAACCAGCAGAGGACTAATAACAGGGACTATACTTGGCAGGAGACTGAGATGCGGAGGCAGGTCAAGGGGGAATTTAGTTTTATGACTAACATTTGGAGTTTTTACAATGAGTTATAATCATGTCAGTCGTGCATCTTTAAATGGCTCCGGCTTTGACTGCTGGTGAGCGAGGGACAGCGGGGAGAGGTGCACACACCCCTCAAATATAAGATCCCAGGTAAAGGAGGCTGGAGGTTGTAGCTACAAACCCTCTGCCCTGAAGGTTTCATACTGAGCCTCCCACGCTGTCCTGAGAAGGGGCACTTTGATAGGCAAATGCCTGGCTCAGCTGCAGTGTGCTCCTCTCCTTCTTACCCTCCCCCCTCTGCCTGCCTTCCCCCCCCACTCCCTCCCTTTCCTTTTCTTTCCCCCCTCCCTTCCTTCCTTCCTTCCTTATTTTTTGTTCACTAGTGAACAAAGCAAAGAAGCTGTCTGTCCGTGCCTGAATCTCAGTGGAGGGAATTGGGAAGCCCATAAGCAAATAAATGAGCAAATGAACAAATAAGGGAACAAGAATACGAGACAGTGGCAAGAGCCCTGCAAAAAAGTAAACTAGCATGGTGAGGGGCAGCAAGTGCCGGGCTCCTGGTGAGAGCGGGTGGTCAGAGTGAGCTTGAGGACCACAGGTGAGGCAGACAGTGAGGGTGGGTGCTGGGAATGAAGGCCAAAGCCTGCACCCCTCATTTAGTGGGGTTGGGAATTGAGTAGGGTTGGAATAGTTTCAGTACCGATCTGGAGTGTGAGCAGACCCAGGTTCTGTGCTTGTGAGTGTGCGGTGCGTGCATAGTTGGGAAGTTGTCCCCCTCCCGGAGGTGAGCAGGAGTGGAGTGAGCCACGCTGATTCACTCGTCTGAGGGAGGCTGTGATGTGGCCGCCTATCAGGAAGGAAAGGGGCCAGGTCATGCTGTTTGCAGAAAGCTGCCAGGCTGGCAGGAAGGAATCGGCTGGACTTCTTGCTCCCACCCGTGTGCGTTGGCAGCACCGTGCAGCCTGTTGTACAAAGCCTGCTGTGTCCCTGGGGTTGAAGCACCCAGTGTTGTCTCTGGAGGGGGGGGCGGTCAGGCCATCCTGAGAAAAGGAACAGTCCAGGTCCAGGTCCTTAGATGATGAACTTGAGAATTCAAGGACATCCCCTGTGCCCCATGACTCACTGTGAGTTCAGGTGCTTCCCTGCAGCAGTGAAATGAAGAAACGGCTCTGATATTAGTAGAAATGTTTGTTATGAACCTTTGAAAATGTGGCCAGGATGTGAGGGGCCCCAGTTGCATCTCGGACTGGGGTGGACCGTGGGACCAGGGCCTGAGAACTGAAGGGCGTGACCTGCTGTATAACCAGACACACTTTTTGGATATACTGTGCTTTTCACAGCCGCCTCTGCCTGTGCGTAACTTCTCCTCTCCTGATAAAACTTACTTTTGTAGCACTTGGCAAGCTCCCTGATACCTCTTTGGACACAGAGAGAGGGGACAACCTGGGTAGAGGTCACATGTCTTGCCCTTTCCATGTCCTTGGCCTTGCTCGACTGGCCCCAAGGCACCTTCCCAGCCTGTCCAAAATTTCTCGCTGCACACACCTACAGTCCCCACCCCCAGGCCCACTGCCCATGGGGCAGGGCAAATGCCCAACATGCGCAGGCCTGGGACTCCACTGAGCGAATCCACTGCAGTTTTGGAAAACCCTGTCCATTTAAAACAAAAATCAATTTAAAAACAAAAACAAGCCCCGCATGGGGTACGAGTGGACAGGGAACCTCTATTTCCAACCACAAGGGGACCATCAGTCAAGCCTCACGGGCAGTGCTGGCTGGTCACTGCCAGACCAGTGTCCGATTCGCAGGCCGAGCTGAGGGCAAGCACAGCATTTCAGCCATTTCTGTCCTTCGGTCTGTATCAGGACATGTGAGACACACAGCATCAGAGGAAAAGGAAATCAACCCAAGGGACCGACAAGAATGTGGCTGGACCTGGGGTTCAGGCCCTTCCACCCCCGGACTCCCTCCCACTCCCATCATGACACATGGAGTTTCTGCACACACGGGGGCGGGCCCTCCCTCTGGGGCCTCTGCTCCGATACTCCCACCCTTGGCGTTTCCACCTGCCCCTTCAGCCCAGTTGAGAAGCCCCCTGGCCTCAGGCCCCTACTGCCCAGACTTGCTGTGGTCCCTCGTCCCGAGCACTTGGCACCACTGGGACTCACCTTGCAGTGAGTTGACACTGTGCACCCCTCTCAAGGCAAGGGAGGTGTCTCTGTGGATGGGGGCAGAAGGAGGCACAGCAGTGTCAGCTGAGGGAGATCTGAGGCCTTCCCTCACTATGCTCGTGTCTGTATTTTCTACTTTTTCTGCAGTGATTGTGTGTTCCTCGTGTGTCGTGGGGGAGGCAGAAACTGTCCTCTCCTGTCCCAGGTTCTTTCGGCCAGTCTAGTAATCAAATGGACATGAGACAGATTAAGGAGAGAAAACAACCAAATTTGATGCATACATGTGTACTTAGGGGAACCCACATATGTGAGAGGATCAGGGACAGACGTGGGAAATGGGAGAAGGCACCTGGGGCTGCAGAAGGGAGGAAGGCCATTGCAGGGTGATAAGAAGAGCAGATATCCAGTCCTCAGAAGTTTGCCCCGCCCTATAGGTAGGTCAAAAAAAGTCGTTTCTGGTGATAACTCTTATCCTGGTCCAGGTCCTTAATTTAAATTCTAGGTAGCAGGGGGAGGGTGCCGAAGTTTCCCTTGAGCCCAATGGGTCTGGGTTGCCTTTAGCTCAAAATAATCCTCATACCACACAAGCATGTCTTGGGGTAACTAGTTCTGAACCCCTTCGGTAAATAAAAGAAAAATAAAACTCTCATAAGAACAGGATGTGAATGCCATGGGAACTGTGGAGACGCACAGCGATGACTCTACAGCAACCTATAAAGTGAAAAATTGAGCCCCAAGCTTATTTTTCACAGCTGTAAATTGAGCAATGGTTAGAAAGCTTTATTTTAGTACTTTTTGTTGTTGGCACTTTTCATTATACAAAGGCTCTTTTAAGCTAGCCCTCCCCTCAAAGCCCACAAAGATGGGCTCACCCTACCCTGGGGCCTCTAACTGGGGAGAGGAGAGGTGGTGACCCCAAGGTGGTGACTGGGAGAGGACAGGAGGGAAGTGATGAGCCCCACGGGGAGGACAGGAGAGGGGCGGTGAGCCAGAGTCCCCACAAGCACTGCCCTGCCCCCTCCCGGCCACACCCTCCAGGAGCTGCTGATCAGTCACACCAGCAAAGGCAAGCCCGCTGACTGCAGGTTTGAAGGTGGGTGGGGCTGGCGGAAGCAGGATGGGCCTGAGGGCAGGTGAGGTGGAAGGGGTGGAAGAGCCCCTGCCCTTCAGATTCCTCTCCTGCAGCAGGGCTTAGCAGAGGGATGGGCTGATGGTCAGGCAGATAGGCTGGAGCTACACGAAGGGGTGCTGTTAGGACCAGGACATGAACACACCACACACATGCATGTGCACTCACCACTCGAAGCCACGGAAACACCAAACACATGCACAAACAGCACCCACAGACTCACCCACCTCCACTGCACAAACACCTGTGGGACACAGGCACGCTGGCCACAGGGCCCCACCCTGCCCTTCCATCCACACAAGAAACAAAAGTTGTGCAAAGGAGTGTATGTACCCTAATCCTCTGCTCTGTGACATCCTCTTCATTTTTAAAAACCATGGCCACAACCTCCATTGATTTCTCTCCCCACCATGTACCACGAGTGTCCTTGTCACGCAACCCAGAGAAGGACTCCAGGCTTCAGGGCAGACAATGATGGAGGTGTGGGCTGGTGAACAGACAGGGCCTGGGGTCCAGGGCAGGGTGCTGGTGGTGGAGGTAATGATGGGCTGGATGAGAAGCCAGGCAGGTCCCTCTGCAGCAGTGGGGGGGCAGGGCAGGAGGGAGGTGCTGAGGGCAGCTGTCAGGTCAGGTGGGCCCAGAAAGGCAGTGGGGGAGGGGCACGCGGGCAAGGCTACTTCCCGCGGGCCTCCAGGCTGGTTGAAGAGTGAAGTCCGGAAGTGTCCAGCAGGATGTGCTGGGGTAGTGGAGCAAAAGAGGGGGAGGGAGGCTTGGAGGGGGAGGGGCAAGCAAGCATCTTGTGTAGAGGTCCAGGCAGGAGAGACTGTGCCAGGAAGGGCAGTGGGGACTGAGGAGGGCATTTAGTAGCGATCCAGGGGGTTTCACAGGAAGTTAGAAGCCAAGGGCCCTGGCGCCAGGGCCTCTGTTTCCTGCAGGGGAATGGGGATCAGATCCAGACAAATTTGAGTTACTGTAAGAGCCCAGGTATGAGGGGCTCTCGGTGTGGAGAAGCCTGTCAGGTGGGTTTGAGGGCAGGACCTCATGCACAGCTGCCCCGAGGTAGGAGCTGAGACCTGGGCCAGGTGCACCTGCCTAAGGCAATAGAAACAGAGTGGACACAACTGGGGGGTGGGAGGCTGAATATTCTCTGGTGAGGGGCAGCTGGACCTCCAGGAGGGAGAGGCGCCTGTCAGGTGCCAGGGGGCAGGGGTGGGCCTTCTTGGAGCCCCTCCAGGAGCCCTCCAACCCTTTGTAAAGTGGGGACAGGATCCGTCAGGGGGCTCGGGCGTGTGCTCATGGGAACGGCCACCTGAGGCTTCGTGGAGCACAGGACCATCCTTCCCAGGAGTTGCTGGAGGTGGCGGTGGTGCGGCATGGGGAGCAAGGCAGAGGGAGAGCTATCGTCCTGGGCCTGAGCCCGCCGAGGCCACGAGGCTGGCTGCGCCATCACCACGCGGCTAATACGCCCACGAGACTGGGCAGGAGGAGCCCAGCTTCCTCTCCCTCCATCCATTGTCCCCCAGCGATGATAAAATGTCTTTGTTCCAATCGCCCGCCTTCTTGCTGCTTCCACGGGACTCAGGGCCTGAGGACCACTCTCCTGGGGGCCGCGGAAGACATCTTCCAGAATAAACTCAGAGCCGGACACGTTGCATCTGCCTGGACCTTGCCCAGGCCTTGGAGACTGGACCCCACGTGCAGCCAAAGGCAGTTGCGGAGTAGCTCTCTCCGAGAGTGAAGGCGCTGGCAGATTACTCGCCCTGGGGTTGGGGGCTGGGGAAGAAACACCCCACACTGCCGCGAGGGGGTGCTCGGGCCCAGGAGAGCGGCCAGTCACCTCTTTACGCGCGGGTTAGTCCCCCTGTACCCTAGCGCCAGCCCAGCCCAGCCCGCGCACCTCCTGGTCCAGCTTGACGCCGAGGCCCCGCCTCCCGGCCCCACTGAGCCCCGCCCCCTCGGTCTGTGTCTCGCGCCCCGCCCCCGGCCCGGCCCGTCGCTGCGGTCCGCCCCGCCTAGCGCCCAGTCCCCACCCCGCCCCCAGCCCGTCCAGCGGCTGCCGCAGCACCGGGGCCGAGCGGGCGCACAGCCGCGGAGGGTGCAGCATCCGCGGCGCAGACCGTCCAGCTGGCTGAGCATGGCGCCGAGGTGCGGGCCGCGGGGGCCGAGAGGCGGGCTGGGGCAGAGGGGTCGCTCGCACGCACGGAAGGGGTCGCACGGGCGGGCGGGGGACGCGCGCGGCAAACTAACCTGTGGCATGTCTCCCGCAGGTGGCTCTGGCTGCGGCCGCCGCGGCGGCGCCTCCTGGACATGCTCGCGCTCCTGGTCCTGCTGCTCGGGGTTCGCGCGGCTTCGGCGGAGCCAGGTAAGAACAGCGGGGACGCGAAAATACGCTCGCCAGGCCGCCCGCACTCCGGCGCTTTGTGCGGATCTCCAGAGGTCCCCGTAGCGATGGCCTCCTTACTTCCAGCCCGTCTCGGCTTCGGTCCCAAGAAGCGGACCCGGCTCTGCCCACGCACACCGGTGGTCCGCGGGCGGCAGGCGGAGGAGGGACGGAGTGGGGCCGGGGCTCTGTGTTCTGGGTGTCCCTCGACGGCCATTCATTTTCCGGCTACCTGTGTTCGCGCCACCTCTGTGCACCGCAGGATCCAGGGAGTGGGCTGGGCTGCGGATGGTGCGGGATGCCCGCGCGGTGAGCTTCTCGCGTCCAGACCAAACTTGGGCGACTGTGTTGCGAAGTTGGTGTGTTCGGCGGTCCCTTCTGCCGGCTGTGGGCCAGCGAGGGGCCGGGCCTGTGATTGTGCTGGTGATGTTTGCCACTCGCGGTGGCTCCAGAGACGCCAGAGCATCCACCAGCTGCCCGCTGGGGCTTTGTCCCCTCCCGGCTCCAGAGCGGCCTCAATGGGTCGCGCCTCCGAGCCCAGGGAGTGACCGCGCGCAGATGCACTTTGGGAAAGATGGTGCAGTTAGGAGCGAAGACACTTAGATTTCAACCTGTTGAGGCAAAACTACTCGGGTTCCCCAGGGCCAGCCTTTGTGTGCTGCTGGGGCTGCCAGGCCTCTGTCCCCGCGGTCGTCGAGGTGTCGGGTTGCGCCCAGTCCCCTTTGATGCTGCAGAGCCTCCGGAGAACAATGCGCAGAAGTCCGTTGTTTGGCCGCACCCGCTACTTTTCCCACGTGCTCCGCAAACTGTGCCGCGGGCGCCGTTCCAGCTGCGCTAAAACTCCCTCCACCACCAGCGTCTGGGATCCTGTTCCTGACCACGCGGCTGCCAGGTCCTCTTCCTGACACGCCCAACAACGGTCCGGGAGGAGGGTGCGTGGGGGATCGGTGGGGGGAGGGGGATGCCAGACCCCAGGGGAGCCCCCGCCGCGGAGTCCTGTGTTTTGTCACTGGTGGAAGTAGGATGCTGTGCTGAGACATTCCTCAGCTCTCTCATGGTTCCAGTGAGAGCGGGAGGCAACACACCTGCTTGCCACAGCTGGTGAGGGAGGAGGGCCCTGACTGGGGGGAAGTCGTTCTGTGAAGAGAAGTAATAATTTGTTTCATTGTTTCCAGTCGGTTCAGTTATCACGTTAAATAGCAGCAGCATAGGCCTTTTTAGAAGTAGTACTTTACTTCTAAAAACATCTGCCAAAAGCACCTGCTTGTGGGTAGCGGGTAATTTCTCATTCACTCCAGGGGGGACTTCAGGGGTCATGTTTGTCTTTTCAAGATTGGGACCCTGAGTTTGTAGGGACTACCAAGGGCCACCTGGGATGGCTGATCATGGCTTCAGGGGCCATCCCCTCAGCTTACAGAGGAGGACGGCCACAGGCCCAGCCTCCCAACGATGGAACGGAAATTTGTAAGCCGAAAACCCTCATTTATAATCAGGTGACAGGGAGAAAAGTAAAGACACTGGAGCATCCAGCCCCAGCTTCTGAAATCAAGGCTGAGGACTTGCAGCCTCAGCCGAAAAAGTATTATAACCTGTCATGTCAGTGAGCTCCGCTGGGATGAAACCCTGAGGTCCCAGGGTAGGGTGCTCACGACAATGCAGAAACTGGAATTGGGGAGTGATGGCTCGAGAAATGGTGTGTGTTTGGCCTTCTGTCCCACCGCTGGGGCTGCAGTGGGGGTTTGTTGGAGAAGGAAGGAATGCCTCTTCTGAGGTGACGGGGTGGCTGATGGGATGTGGCTCTTCTGAACCTGGAGGTTAAAGCAGGAAGCAGGCCCCGTGGAGGCTGTGTGCTGCCCATCCCCCAACTCACCCGCCCTGCCCTCCCCTCCTTGCTCGGAGAGGACACAGATTCCATACCCTGCTGGGACCAAGTCCCTTGAAATGGGATGATAATTGTTCCCTGTAGGTGTAACTCGAGAAAAACTAGCCTGTGTGAAATCTTGACTTAACTGGCTCAATTTGTCCTAGAAACCCTTAAAAAAATCACCCCAGGGGCCAAAAGGCTTGAGGCCTAGTTTGCTGATTTGTGCACTTTTTTCTCTGATCAAAAATGATGCATTTTTCCATGTCTTTGTGCTGCACTTGACCCCCCCCCCCAAAAAAAAAATGTCTTGCTGTTTCGTGCAAGGATTGATCGCTGTGATTCTGATGCTCTCGGTGGCATTTTGTGCATTTCCCCCACGGCTGGAAGCCGGGCAGAAGCAGGGGCTGAACAGCGTTGCTGGCCAGGGAGGCTCAGTGCTGCCTGCAGCCCCGTTCCTGGTGGAAGTGTGTGCTGGACTCACCGGCCTTCCACCTGGGAGGTGTTTGTGAGTCAGAGTTAGGGCTGAGGCATCCCATCTCTGGCCTTTCCTACACGTGACCTTGGCACCCCATCAGGCTCTGTCAACCCCCCCTACCCACAGGCCCTTGGTCTCTGGGCCACCCATGGCAAAGCACAGGTCCCTCTCCCTGCCCCTGTTTCTTGGGGGAGCTGCTGGGTTGGGTTTGTAGGACACAGCCAAGCCCCTGTAGCCCCATGCTGATGGTGTCTGGGCTGATGGGAAAGAGGTCTTGTCCCAGGCTGGCCTGTTTCTAGGTATTGTAAAGCTGTCGCCAGAGCTCACCCGCTGGGGAGTCTTCAGGGTTCAGGTGTGGGACCTCTAAGATAGTTTTGAATTTCAGCAAAACTTGTTTTTCAGGGTACTCCTGTTTTCGTTTAAAAGAAAGAGAAGGGGGGAAAATCCTGGGCAAGAAAACCTAGAAGGAGCAAAACCGACTCCATCCAGAAACTGACTCCAAGCAGAGTGCACGGCGGCTCCGGGACAGCCCCGACCCTCCCACCCTCGCTTCACCTAAAAAAATACACACAGACATGTATGCACACATGTGCACACATGCGCACACATGTGCTGGCACATAGATAAGTATGCATGCACACACATACTTGCTCTCTCTCCACCCAAGTGCCTGGTTTGCTCTTCATCCAGACTGTTGGACGGCTTGGTTCTCTGGGCTCCTGGGGAGGGTTGGAGGGCCCCTCTGTGGGGTGTCAGCCCCTTCTCTGGAGTGGGCAGAGGCACTGCCCCAGAAAAGCTCTGAGGCCCCTGTGCAGCCCAAGGGCATGACACCCCACTGCCTAGCTGTCCATCCAAGGCTGGAGTGGCCCAGCTGCCACTCAGGAAGGTGCTGCCCACTTAGCCCCAAAGGGGGCTCTCTCAGGCTCTCCATGCTGCTGAGGTCAAGGCACACAGAGGCCCTCCAGGGCCTGTCATTGAAGCATGTGTCTGCGACCCAGGTCCCTGACACTTTACAGGTGAGGTGATGATGGAAATGGGGCAAAGCCCAGGGCTGCGATTCAGCAAGCATTCAGCGAGCCTCCTCATCCCTCATGGTGTGAAGGCTGCGGGGAAGGGCCAGCCAGCTGGAGGGTTGGCCCCAGGATGGGGGCTCAGGGATCAGATGAGGATGTGGCTTGGAGCAAGCTGGCCTTGCTGCTGTCATCTTGACTGATGGGCCCCTCGGGGCAAGTTCTGTCTGCAGTGACCCCTCCTGCAAGGCCCACCTGCAGCCCTGGTGGAGGTGTGGCCACCCAGGTGCCTTGGAAGCTTCATCACAGATGTCACTCCTCCCCTATGAGGCTCTGGGTGGGCTGTCATTTGTGAGGACCAGATACCACCCCAGACGGCAGCCCCTCCCACCAGCAAACAGCTGGCTAAGTGGCAGCTATTCAAAGGTTGGGGCACCAGCCTGGCTGAAGTTGGTCTTCACAGGCCCCGCCACGTAAAACTCCTTGAAACTTGGTGCAGTCGGTGTGGGCAGGGATAAAATATTGAGAGAATTAAAATACATTTGGTGTGCTTATAACATTATTAACTTGGATACACTTTGACAATAGGGGCCCAGAAAGACAATGAGAACAGATGGAAAGGGTGCCGTGTGCTCTGGCCTCCGAAGCTGCCTGCCTGGCCGGGCCACACGGCTTCTCTGGACCCTAGGCCTGTCATCACTGATGGTTTAGGTCTGGGGCCAGCTTTTTGCCAGGTCCAGGGGCCCCTGAGCCCCTTTGTGCCCTCCTTCGGTTCAGGAAGGAGCCAGCATTTCAGCACAGGTCTGGACCCTCCGAAGGCCACCCTGGGGCGGCGCCTGTGCCTGACCCTGCCTGAGCTCCCGCCCTTAACCTGGGGCTCCTCCTTGCCACCCCCTGCTGTGAGCAGCTGGTGTCACTTTGTAAAACCACAGTGTATATGCTAATGTTCCTTGTGTTTTATACCAGGTGTCATTATGTTTATATCACACAAGGTATCTTTGTACCACACATTGTGTCTCCGTACACCATCGGTGGATCTCCAGGAGACAAGAAGCCCCCAGCAGGCAGGGTGCTTTTCTGTTTTGCTCTGTAGCACTGCCCAGTGCCTGCAAGGGGTGGAAAAGGGATGCTGGCTTGCTGGTGATGTAATGCTTTAGGTTGGCGTTCTGGGCCACTGCAGAATGGCCGTGAGAAGGAGCTTTTGATCATGGATGCGCTGAGTCAGGTTGAATGTGGAGGCCGCAGGGCAGAGCGTCTGCTCCACCCGCTGCGCCTGCAGGAGCGCGTCCCGCCCGGCTCCTCCGGCAGAGGCAGGCCCGAGCACGGCCGCTCTGGCTGTCCTCAGCGAGAGCCCCAGGAAGGAGAACCTGTTTGCAGGCCCGTTCGTTCATCTCTCTGGAATTCCTTGCTGGCAGATGGGGTCACTCCTGGGCTAGTCTGTGGTGCGGCGGGCTAGAGCAGGGGCACCCAGCCCTGGGCTGGGGTGCCTAGGGGAGCTCAGGCCACCCCTGGCTTCTGGAAGACCAGGAGGCTCTGTGGTGGCCGTGAGTCAGTGCTGAGTCCAGTGGCCCAGGCACTGGCCATGGGTCAGGGTTGACCTTTGTAGGGTATTTCCTGGGGAGGGACATCAGACATAGCCAGAGGCTGGGGACCGTGAGCAAGCTCAGCAGAGGTTGAGGCAGAGCCTGGGTCTAAACTGCAGACACCATGTGCTATACTTCTGATGGATGGATTGACTGCTTTTGGTGGAGCAGGGACTGAAAGTCTGCAGATATCATGTGCTATTTCTTAAATTTTTTAATTCATTCACTCTTTCATTCAGTCCTGGCCCGAGCACTCGTTTTTACATTTTGCACTGTTCCTTAGAGTGGATTCAGAACTGGCGGCAGTTAGGCCGCCTCTGTTTTGCATCCATGGTTAGGAACCTTTGAGGCAGCGCTGGGCATTGGCAGCCGAGGCTCCTGCCTGCGGAGAGCCTGCTCGTGCGGCTGCTCTCGTGAATGAGAGAGGCGCCGTCTCAGGGAGGGGGGCCACCAGAACTGCGGTGAAAGCACTGCTGGGAGGGTGCTCCTCCACACCCCTGAACTGGCCGTGGTGCCCACCGTGGCCTCTGGGAAAGCGAGGGCTCCCGAGGAGCAGCCGATTCAGCTGCTCGGCAACGGAGGCTGGACAGAGGCTGGACGGAGGCTGGACAGTAGCCTTTGCAAGGACCCAGATCCAGATGCTCCTCGGCCTCCAGGCTGAAGGCGGAGCTTCTCTGCACGCTAACGTTTAGGCACCAGGGGCCTGCATGTTGGGAGGGATCGTGCAGTTCACGTGGATGCTGCTGCTTTGACACTGAGGGCAAGAGTGGCCCCGCCCTGTGCTGTTGGGGGTCGGGGGATCAGTGGCAGGAGAGGAGAGGGGGTGACGACCCTGGACTCTCAAGCCTCGGCAGGCCAGCCAGCAGAGACCCCGCTCACTTGGTGGGCCTGATGCAGTGTGGACTTGGGGGAGGAAGGAGATCATCCCAGGTGGCCTTACCTTCCTTTGAGGTCCCTTTGCCCTGTTGACTCCGTGCAGCCATCGTCCTCTTACAAGGTAGGGCTGAAGCGGCCCGGTGTGGGGCCGGCGTTACTGGAGGGCCTTCCTTTCCCCCCTGGCTGGTCCAGCGTTGGGCCGTGATGGGGGACGCCTGGCTGGTTTCCCTGCTGGGTCCTGCAAGGTGAGTCCGGTTGCAGGGCCTCTGCGTCCATCTGGTGGCTGCCTTCCTGTGGCCTGTGTGCATGATTGAGCACCTTCTGTGTGCCCGAAGGACAGGAAGGGGACCACCAGAGTGCCCCTGTAGGGGGCCTGTGATGAGCGAAGGCATTGTAGACTGTTACCTCCTGGGTGGCCAGAGCACGTGCACTGTGGGGCCTGGGTCTCACCGAGCACTCCGAGTCCTCACGCTCCTGACCTGGGGAGCCCATCGGCCAGCGCTAGGGCTAAGTGAGGGGGGCTGTGGCGGGGACCTCTGGGGGCCATCCCTCCGATTGGGCATCATTAATTTGCACTCAGCTTTCTCTCGTGGCCCAGGCACTATCACTTTGCTAATTTGACAAGTGAAAAATGCCATTCACACTGTTTCATTTTGTGAGTTTCCACCCCTTATCGAGGGTGATGTCTAATGTGTCGGCTGGTCCTGACGTCCACTCTGGGTGTGCTGTCCGTCCTCGTGGATTTCTGTCTGCTCATGGGGTCATCTCTGCGGTGGCAGATTTCGCATGTTTTGCTAGTTTGTGGTCAGCCTTCGACTGGGGATGTGGCGTTTCTTGAAGCACAGAGTTGTTTTTTCCTCTCGCTTTTGTGGCCTCTTCCTTCAGAGGAGGGACACGGGTGATGAGTGAGGCTCAAGGACCATGGCTAGGCTTTCTGTATTGCGGGGGTGGTGAGGGGTAGTGAGGATTCAGTGAGCGAAGGTGTGCCAGGCTGGTAAGCAGTGTGTGGGGGGGTGGGGGGCGGGGCACGCACTGCGTGTCAGCTGCCCTCTCCACTCTGTCTTTGTGGGTGTGGAGTGGGGCCGGTCCTTGTAAGAAACAACCCTGGGCTGGCTGAATTGTGGACAGTGTCAGCTGATGTGTACCTGGCTGTTCACTTGTGTTCATGGACGGGACGCGTGTTCACTCCAGCTCTGCCCTTGACCTTGGGCAGGTTCCTCACCGTGTCTGCGCCTCTGTCTCTGAACTGTGAAGGGGGGAGGACAGTTGTTCCTCGTGGGCATAACAGCAGGGAGCCCACATCCCATGCTGGCTTCCTGGGATGTGTCCCGCACCGTCACTAGGCTCCCAGGACACCACATGGGAGCTGCTTGAACCCAGTCCTCAGGGCAGCCAAGAGCGCTGTGCAAATGTGATTAAGGCTCCTGAGCTGGGGAGACCATCCTGGAAGGAATTAGCATTAGCCCAGAGGGCCCTACCTGTCATCCCAGGGTCCTAACAAGTTGGGAGGTGGGGCCAGGAAGGTCAGTCAGGAAAGGATGACACCACGATGGCAGAGGTCAGAGGGAGAGACTGGACGGTGCAGCACTGCTGGCTTTGGAGATGCCGGCGGGCCGCCTGTAGCCTCCTGGAGGGAGCTCAGTCTTGCCGACAGCTTGATTTTAGGCTTCTGGCTCCAGGCCTGCGTGAGAGCAGACTTTTGTCGTTTGAAGCCACCGATACTAGACAGCATGTCACAAGGCCACTGGAACGGGGAGAACGATGATAACTGCGAAACCTCTCATGTAAAGGCTGCTTCAGGTCCATATGAACCTCTGATACGTTCTAAGGCCTCGACCCCTCCCCACTCACCTGTGCAGGACCCTTGAACAGCCCTGGATAGAGCTCCCTTCTGTTCTGCACACAAGCACCCCAGGCTGTGGGTTAGAAGAAGTTAAAGATAGGGCCCCAGCCTCAGGACCTTTCAGAGCTCAGCAGGACCTCCTGTTCTCAGGCCGCAGTACGACCTTGGGAACTGAAGACCAAAGGGCCTTCTGGGGCCACAGTGAGTATGGAGGGGTGGGAGGCTTGAACCAAGGAGGAGGTGGTCAGGCTGAGCGCAGATGGTGGAGGACCTGGTCAGCAAAGATGGCATGAGCAAGAACGACTGGACGGGATGGGACCCTGCTGGGTGGGGGGCTGCCCGCGGGCCTTCACAGGGCAGCAGGTGAGTGTTATCCCCCGCAAGGTCAGACAGCGACCCACCCTGTTCTATTTTTGGAGAATGAGGCCCGTGGTACAAAAGCAGGTTCCCGTAAAGTGCCAAACTGCCCCAGCGTGTTGTAGAAACAGATGATAAAGTCAAGCTGACCAGGTGCGCGGGGTGCTTGGTGCTTGCCACAGAGATGTGCGTGTGAGGCCTCGGTTGCCTGGCGCTGTGGTGGGCCTTGTCTGGGACAGTGCATGGGAACCGGGTCCCAGACTGGGCTCACTGGGGAGAGTGTACTCTCCAGACTTTAAGTTATGTCTGCCGTTTGCCTCCGTAGGTTGGACATTTTAAGCCTGTTTTTGGTGCGGGGACCTTTTCTGCAGGGAGCTCGGGCAGCACAGAGTTAACGGGTGCCTCCCTGCCCGTGCGAGGGGCACTGGGAAGCCAGGATCGGGGAGTCCTTTCATCGCCAATTGAAGACGGGAGGTCCCCTGGGATGAAAGCCCCTTTGTGCCTGGCCAGGGCGCAGCCCGAAGTCCTGGGCTCGGCTCGCACGGCAGCCCCCAAGCAGGTAGTGGATGGCCCTCTCGCTGCAGGAATGTCCCCACGAGGCACCGCGAACAACCTCCTCCTTTATTCATGCTATCAGCTCGTGATGCCTGACGATTGGGTCCCAATTATATCTAGAGAAGGAGGGGAAAGGTCGTGCTGTCTAGACACTAATCCAGCATGATTTCGTTTCTTCCTGGGCCTGTATCCTGGCAACGGGATTACGGCTGGCAGGGGGCTGGCATTCCCCAGGCCCTGTGGGAGTGGGGGCCGCTCCTCCTGCTCTCCGGAACCTTCAGGGGCCAGCTGTGGGTTGTGGGCAGGGAAGGCTGTGTGGAGAAGGCCAGCTGCCCTCAGGCTGGCCACCAAGGGACAGCGGTGCAGAATCAAGCACAGGAGCTCCTGGGGCCCTGGACTGGGGTGGGGTGGGGAGTGGGATGCAGTGGTGGGGGGTGAGCAGGGGGAGCCTCAGCCTCTGCTGGAAGCTGTGTGCGGCTGAGTGCAGGCCCTGCTCCCCAGCCCACTTCCATCAGCCCTGCCACATGTTCCTGCCTTTTACCTGAAGGGCAGGAAGGACTCTTGGCCAATGCCCCATCTGAGCTCCTTACCCATGTGCCCCCCAAGTTGGAAGACGCCCCTCCCTGCGGCTCCAGATGGGCTCTGCACAGGCTCCGCAGTGGCATGTACGCTGTCTCCTACTCTTAGGGCAGTAGCTGCCTGTGGGTATCCCACTCGGCACCCTCTGGGCTCCCAGAGGACAGACAGACAGACAGCGGTGTTCCAGAAAGCATTTGAAGGCCTTGCTGAGATTTCAGTCCTGTGCTGAGCACTTAATGTCCCTGCAAAGGGGCCCTGGAGGCCATGCAGCCATCCAGCAGGCGGGGCAGTCGGGCTGATGGTCACAGGAGTCGTAGCCATTGGAGTGGAGGAAGGAGGCCCCCATGAGTGGGAGCTGGGGCTCATCAGTAACAAGTGCTCCCAACTTCCTACTAGCCTGACAGACAAGCTCCAGGGGGTCCCCAGCACCCCTCTGCCTGATGACTGTTTTGGGGTCAACATCAGGTTCCCTTCACACTCCCATGTGTCCTGGGTTTGTCCCTCCCACCCCCCCCCCCACCATGCAGCCCCGGGGAGGCCTGAGGTAGGGGTGCAGATTGTAGCTGGGCGCACAGCCTCCCCTGCTTCCTAAAGTCAGAGCCAGTGCCCCTGTGCCACACGGGGCTTGGGCTGCAGCTCTGCCTGCCCGCAGACCCCCGCCCTTAGAGGTGGGATCACTGGCAGTTAGCAAAGTGAAAATCGCTCAGAATGAGAAGCTGGGCTCGTCTCTCCTCGCTTGTTCTGCTTTTCATCTGTTCTTTTCATCTGCCTTTCCTGGGCTCCCACAGGCCCTTCTCTGCCTCTGGCCTGCTCGAGGCACCAGGGGTCAGCAGGTAACGAAGCTCAAGCTATTTCAAGGTAGTCCCCATACTTGGGGTTCCTTCCTTACAGGGAGACACTCACAGCTGCCAGCTCCTAGGAATGGGGGACAATGGTGCAGCTAGGGGGCCCGTTAGATCTTGGCACCAAGGCCCAGGGACCACTTTACAGGAGACAGCCAGCACACCACCTGAGTGAGTGAGTCCCACAGGTCCTCTGGGACCACTGCAGCCACGGGCCCTCCAAGCACCGGTACCTGGCACGTGTGCCAGCATGCGCTGCATGGCCCTGCTGTCCAATGGGGGCCTCTGCTTCCTTTATTCCCCCAGTTTGTTGGTAGTGCCCCCAACCCCATCCCAACAGGCTCATGCACACTCTCAGACATAGCCATGCTCACACATGTGGACGTACATACACATGCCTCACACACAGGCACACTTGCTCACACAATCCCACCCTGAGGTGTAACTGGAGGGGAACCTGCACCCAGGAACTGGCTCAGTGGCCCCTGCACCTGTCCACCCCACTGTGTGTTCCCCTCCCTCCTGACCCTGGTTTCCTCCTGTGCTCTCCAGCCCCCATTTGCACCCCCAGCCCCTGACCTGCCATTCCCATCCTTGGAGGTGCTGCTGAAGATGGGGTCCCCAGCTCCAGTCCCCTCTAGGGAGCCCAGGCAGGAGTTCCTTTGCTGGTCAGTGGTCCAACTGAGAGGGAAGAGGCCACAGGCCCCTCTCAGGCCCCTCCCTGAACTCCCTGTCAGTGGCCTGTCTGTGGCCTGGGAAAGAGACAGTGGGTAGTGGTCTAAGGGATGCTGAGCAGGCCCATCCCTAGGGGACCTCTGCTGTTTGACACTCTGACTTGAGGTTGTACCTGCTTCATGAACTTCTGCCCTGCCTGGCAAACCCCTCTATCCCCTGGGCCTGACGCCTGCACCCTCTGCTCCAGATGCTGGCCTTTCCCCTAGTGTCCTGGTGTCCTGGCTTGGTCCTCCCACCAGGGTTGGGCCATCTGCTCAGGCAGGGACTGCAGCCTCCTGGTACCTAGTGCATCAGGCACACAGCAGGCACTCGATAATGCTTCCCAGCGGATGGATGGAGGGACTTTTGAATGAGGGAGGGTTTTATGAAAGGCTCATGAGTTAGGCCAAAGGCGTCGTTGGTCCCCTGCTTCAAGTGACAGTCCAAGTGGCACAGACCACCGGCTTTAGCAGCAGAGGTGTTCCTGCACTGCCAGGTCCTGAGGGTCTCCCTGGGCAGGGTCTGGAGGTGGTTGGTGTGGAGCTGCACAAATTCAAAGCGGGTGTGGGTATCTGGGCGGACAGACCTCCTTCACCCAGCACCCTTGACCAGGGGGACGCTGGTCATCAGCTGGTTGTGATGGTCATGAGGCTGGAGGCCAGGTGCGAGTGGGAAGAGATGGCATGGCCGTCCCCAGGCACAGTGAACACTCACGGGCCAAACCAGAACCAGCTTCCTCCCCGGGAGATGGCCGTTCCGTGGGGGAGCCTCCTCCAACAGGTGGGCAGTTCCTAGAAGGTTGAAGAGACTTGAGGCGTCCGTACTTGTGACCAGGTGTCACACTGACTTTCCCTTATCTGCAAGGAGCTTTAGTTTGGACATCACCTCACTGAGCTCAGGGCTTACGTTTGGGTGTCCCCAGGTCCTAGAAACTTTATTAGTCATGCTCGCTAGTGTGGTCACCTTGCAGAGTTTCTGTCACCTCCCCTTTTCCTTTCTGAATGTGGCCAGTTGACTTGAAGAGAGAAAGATGTGGGAACTGCCACCCCTTGGGAGTTTCCTAAGTGGGGGTGGGACCATAGGAGGTCAAGTGCAAGTGCACGACTCTGCTAGGGTGAGTGGAGTCATTTGACCTCAGGACAGAAAACGAGGACTTGGGTCAGCCTCGTTTTCTGAGTCCTCTCTGCAGGGTGAGCCCAGGTCAGCACCTTCTCCCTGTCCCTCCTGCAGGGCCCTGGCCAGAGTCAGTCAGGTTCATGCTGAGTTAGTTAGCTCAGGTTTGACAACCATTAACCAGCCAGATCAGCCCCCTCCCCCCTTTTTTGAAGGATGACTTAGTTTTCATCCCAATGGTTGTCGACAGTCTCCCCACAGCATCAGGTGGTCCCCGGGCTGCTGGCTGCTGGGGACTGTTAGGACCCCAGACCTCAGGAGTTGCTTAGACCCGCTCAGGATCCCAGTGGTGGAAGGAGCGTTGAGTGGCTGTGAGCAGCACGGGGCTGAACAGAGGTGTGGGGGACACACTCTAAACCAGGTCTCTGAGCACACGGGTGACTCACAGCCCTTGTTACCAAGGATCCTGAGAGAACGGAACAACCCTCCCCGCAAAGACTGCTTGTGTGTGTGTGTGTGTGTGTGTGTGTGTACACACGTGTGTGGTGGGTGTGTGGGGGGATGTGTGTGGTGTATGTTAAACTGGACCTTCTCTGGAGCATTTGTATGGAGCGGGTCAACTGTAGCACCTGGACTGGTGTGGCTGTGGGGCGGCCCGAGGTGGGGACGGCCACGCTGCTGCTCATGTGTGGATGTTTTCTCCCTGTCTCAGCTCCTCACAGCTGTGCATCACTTGTGTCTTCCCTCCCCTCACCCCTCCTTCCTATGTGAGCACCGTGTTCCCAGAGAGGACTCGTGTCCTGGGCTCCCTCCCTGCCAGCACCCCAGTCGCTTCTGGATGCAGACCCCAGGAGGCAGTTGCAGGGTTCCCCTCCACTCACTGGCAGCCCCACCAGGCGTCCCGTCTCCCGCCCCCAGCCCCAGGCACTGTCTGGGACGCTGCTCGGCGAGGGTGCCGAGCCTGTGGGTTGGACGCCGCCTCCTCCCGGGCAGGCTCCCTCCTGCCCCTGGCCCATCAGCCTGACCTCACTGCCTGCATGTCAAGACAGCACCGTCCTCAAAGGGGAGGGAAGCTCGGGGAGGCCACCTGGGCTGCAGGGTCTCTGTGCTGAGGGTGGGCTCTGTTATGGACATGTGGGTGACATTAGCTTTCGTCCTCTGGACCTGCGGTTCGGTGTGCCAGCCCCTCTGCTGGACGATGGGGTCCCACCAGCCCTGAGCATCCAGTGCCGGTGATCGTCCCGAATCCTGCCAGCCTCTGGGTTCTGATTTCGCGCTCAAAAAGCTGTTGGCTCGGACTTCTTGGCAGTCAGCTTGGGGAACGCCAGGCCGGCTGCTGCTGCTGCTGCTTTGGGGCTGACGGAGCAGGGAGGTGAGGCCTTGAGGAGTGAACTCAGGAATTCAGGTTGGCACCTGAGCCGTGAGCTCAGGTCTGACTCACAGCTCTGACTAAGGGGGTGCGGAGGAGCGGAGGAGCTGTGACTCACAGCCCCAGGGGCCTCCGCTGCGGCTCCGGCTCCTCCAGAGCGAAGGCTGGTTCCCAGCTGCTTCCTGGCCGCTTCTCTGAATCCTCCAAGGAACTGGGACACCAGGTGTCCTGAGGTGGTTGGATGTGCTCATGTCACCTCCACCTTGAAGCCCTCCTGACGACCCCTTCCTGTCCCTCCATAAGCATCCCTTGTCATACTCCATGGAGCCAGGGCCCAGGCTCCCTCAGGGCTTGAGAAGTAAGTAGGTGAGAGAGTCTATTCCTTGAGGGTGCTGCATGGTGGGCAGCCACCGCCAGCCCACTGGGTGCAGGTGGTGACTGGCTAGGCGTGGCCAGGGTGGGGGACTAGAGGTCAGGAGACTCCAGGACCCGAGGGGGCAGTTTCCACATTTATGCTGTGCCCCCTCTCCTTGGGTGGGGAATAGTAGGGTTCATTTTCATTGGGGTGAGAGTCACACATCAAAACATTAGCCATTTTAACATTCTCAGCTTTATCCAACCACCCCATCTCTGGTTCCAGAATTTTCTCAGCTCCGAAACTGCCTGTTATCAGTCAGCTCCTCCCTCCCCTCCCCCAGTGCCTGGCAGCCACTGACCTGCTTCTGTCCCTGTGGATTTGTCTGCTTCGGACATTTCACATAATGGGAGCCTACACCGTGTGTCCCTTCAGGGTCTGGCTTCTGTCACTGAGCACTGTGTGTCCTGGGCCCGTCCACGCTGTAGCCTGTGTCAGTCCTTCACTCTTTTCCTGGCTGAGTAATGCTCCATGGCAAACTCTTGAACTTTTAAAACAATGTTTATCTAATGGGAGCATCTCTAGACTGGGGCTGTGGCTTTCAAGCCGGTGACCCAGGACCCTGGGCAGGTGGAGCAGGAAGCAGGCGCCCCGTGGGCGGCAGGTCATTCTGTGGGTCACCGTCAGTGGCTGTCTCATTGGGGGTTCTGCACAGACACATTCCCGCTGTGTCCGGTTACCCGTCTCAGCTGCCCCTTTGGCGCCCTTTGCAAGGCGGTCACGGCTGCTGAGTGACCCTCAGCTACAGGTCTCCAGGCTGACCGCGCCTGGCGGCCCTGCTTGTCTTTCTGTACTGGTGCGGGGCTGGGAGTGTGTGTCCCTGAAGTGGGGGTTGGGACCCGGGGGGTCTTGGTGGCGTCCCTGCATTGTGCTGTGACTCTCTGTGGTGGGTCCCTTTGCCCTCCAGCAGGGAAGGCTGCTTGAAAGGATTAACATGGAAGGAAGGGGGGTCTCCCCACCACCCCATGACCCTCAGCCACCTGTCCGGTTGCCGGGGAGGGGGTTTCAGGTGGGGCACCTTGGCCTCTGCCCCGAGGAGGAGGGGCTGGGCCCACCCAGGGCAGGCTCAGGGTCACTCTTGGTGACCCTGGGTCAAGTTACAAAGGCGGGTAGGTAATGTGGGTGGCTGCCTAAGCAGCAGAAAACCCAAGAATGTGGAGAGGGCTGGTCCTGGCCTCTGGTCTTGGTTCCTTGGGGGACTTTGCTTTCATTGTTAGGCAGAGACCACACCGAGAGGCCTTTTATGGCTGGCGGACGGCTGGCAGAAGCCCCCAGCCCTTTCATCAGCAGGCCTTCAGCAGGAGGAGGCCAGCCCAGAGCTCTGGGATCAGGAGGCCTCATCGGCATGGCCACCCCACAGTCACCTCGCACACATGGCAGCTCTGCAGGTGGCAGGGGGGCTGAGCGCGGGGAGATCTGACGGAACCAGCAGGAGCGTGTGAGGAACAGGCACGCCCACGCAGTCTGCTGTCCAGCAGGCGCCTGGTCATTTGTCTTGCAGGTGATTTATTTGCAGGGCTGGGGGCTGACATCCCAGGAGGTCACATTCCAATCATAACGTCTTATCTGGGCTGTCAGTCTGGCCCGGGAGGGGGCCTGAGTCAGAGCAGAGCTCTAGCTGGTTTCTCCCTGTTCCTTTCAGTGGGGTCTAAGGGCAGCGGGGGTTGGGAGGTGTTTGCAGAGACCTCCCTTAAGCCCCTACTATGTGCGGGGTAGGTGCTGGAGCCCTGTGTCCACCCCCCTCCCATTGTTCATGGCGGGGGGCGGGGGTGGTGTTGGCGATTAGGTGGGTAGGACCCACCCCACAAAGCAGCCATAGGGTGTGAGGGAGGCCAGACCCTGATGGCATGGGGGAGGGGGACTTGTTCCAGTGGAGGTTCTTGATGTCCCCAGAAGATGGTGACATTGTCAAGGCCCCAGTCCTTGTGCTGGGTACTTTTCCAAACCCTAGAGAGTTCTCCGCAGGCCCCCAGCTGCCCTCTGTGGCTTTCAATATCTGTCCTTGAGGCAATTTCAGACCCGGGCCCAGAACTAGTGCAGGGGACGGGTGAGGACCGGGGTGGGTGAGGACCACGCCGGCTGGGGCAGGAGTGGGCTGCGGGGGAAGGGGAGGCATGAGAGCGTCGTCCCGAGCCGTGCCCAGAGGTCCATGGTGGGAGGCATTTACAGACAGTCTCGGGGACCCCAGCCTTCAAGTCCTCTGGTGACTCGGTCCAGTCAGTTGCGGTCAGGTGTAAAGGGAGCGAAGACTCATCATGGCCCGGTGCCTCCTTCGACCTGCCGTGCGCTGAGGGCCGCAGCCTGCGACTGGGAGGGCATTGGGGGCGGGCGGATCACCTCAGGCTGGGACCCTGGGGAGGAGCACCCCCAACAGCCTCCTTAGGTCCTTCTTTACGTGGGATGTCTCTGCTCTCCCACATCAGCCTCGAGGCTCTAGAGCAGGTCACCAGGGTGACATCTCTCTCATGCCTCTGGGGACTCCTCGCTGTGCAGACAGGACTTGTGAGTTGGGACCCACTCAAGGCGCCTGCTGGGAAGGAGGCCAACTAGTCCCCTCCTGCCCAAAGCTCGCTCACTGCTTCATGTGTCAGAACGATCCACTTGTCTGCCCACCAGACCCCCAGAGTTCGGCCCGGTGCACTGCTACATTAACCCTGAGAAATGCCCCCTCAAGAGCCCCCCTGACCTCCCCTCTTCCTGCAATGACTGGAAACTCAAAACAGGTTCCAGAGAAACACAGTGATTGCACAGATGTTAATCCTCCTTGAGATGACTTAATAGTTTAGCCAAAGAAAATAATCAGGATGGTTTCATTTTGAGAGGGGTTACAGACTCTCTTTAATGTTTAATTTCCTTTGACCTGTAAGTATTATAGAAGAATGAGGAGAGACGGTCATTTGTTCAGATGTCAGGAGGAAGTTTGGATGATAGGATGAAACATTTAGGTCAAGCTTTTAAAAGTAAGGGAAAAAACCTTTCTTTTTAATAGGTACATTCTTAAAAGACTTTCAAATATGAGGTCCTTGCTCCCTGCCCCATGTGTGGGTGGGACCGTCCTGGTCCCCTTTGGAGAGGAAGGGTCTGAGCTGGGCTGGGGGCTGCCCTGGGTGGCACTGGAGGCTCAGAAGGCCTGGGACATGTGCGGGCTGGATGGGTCCCAAGCAGAGTCCTTCCACCGAAGCCCTCCTGGCCTTTGTCAGGCTTGTCCTTACTGAAGCGCTGTCTGCAAGAACAGGTTGGGGACCCTGTGTGGGGCCAGAGCGGGATGCGTGTCTGAGTCCTGGCTGCCCATGTGCTGCAGTGGCGGCTTCCTTCACCCTGCCCGCCAGTGCTCTGGCTGGCTGTGCCGTTCTAGCCAGTCCTGTGCCTTTGCTGCACCTCAGTTTTTCTCTCCTGCAATTGAGCCCATGAGAGAACCAGCTACAGAAGACATGGGGTGGATGTTGCAATGGTGCCGAGAAGTGTTTAGCTGGGGGACAGGTGCCTAGCGAGGCTGGTGACCCTTTAAGGGACCCCAGGCCCACAAACAAGCTCTCTGGAAACCTAGAAGGGGTGGCTTCACAGAGCAGGGGAGTGGGGGTGACAGAGGCACCTTTGCGGGAGGACTGGGGGGTGCAACAGCATTTCTGTCTGTTGACATCAGCCCAAGAGCAGGGCAGCAGGGTGACTCCTGCGAGGACAGATGTGGGGCCCTGAAACCGTGGCTCTCAACTCAGAAACCTGGCCATGGTGGGCGTGGCCCGGTGGACAGTTTGTGCCTCCTGCTTGGCCTGCACTGCAGACAGAGGACTTTTCCTGCGTCTGCCCATGACTCGCAGGAATTCTACATTCCGTGGCATCTGTACACAGGGCGGTTTCCACTGCATGTGCGATCAACGGGGAGAAGAAACCCAGAGGGAGTGAGAGATTGGATTTGCAGCTCGGGCCTTCTGCCAGGTGGTTTTGGGTGAGTGCGAGGGCGCAGGCTGGCCTGGGGAGATGGAGGCGCCGCCTCATCCCAGCCAGCAGCCCTGGCGGGTGTGAACTTCTACACTGGAGCCCACCAAGAGCAGAGAGGGGCTGAGGCCACTGAGGAGGCTCCTCCGGGGTGAAGGGGTCAGGTCTGGCCTGGGGCTAGGGTGATCTGGGGCTCCCTCTGTCCTCTTTGAGAAGGAGCAGTTTTGAAGGGAATCCATCTGAAATCCTGCCTCAATGCGCTCTCTCTGTCTCTTTGGTGAAACACCTGTGTGGTTGACTTTAACAGTCATTTCCTTGGGCCATGAGGTGGGGACCTCATTTGAGAAGCGCCCCGGCCCTCTGGGAGATGGGGGAACGTGCCCGCCATGCCGCACCTTCCTCCACCCGTGGGCTGTGGCTTCCTCCACCAGTGGGCCATGACTGGGAAGCAGCTGCCTCCATCCTGGACCGCCCACCTCTGCTAAGGGGGAACATCCCCCAGGGGCTGGGTCACTGTGAAGAGGGGCTGTGCCTGGCACCCCTGTAAAACCAGCCTGTCTTCAGATGAATCAACGCTCATATTTATAACTTCCTGCAGACCACATTTCTTATGATTTTAAAGCCTAATGGAATATCCATGTCCAGCTTTTATCTGGAACAAGATGGGCTTTTAATTAGGTGGAAAGGTCGGCTTTGTTGGATGCCGTCTGGGCCCAGGCTGAGGACAGAGCTGCCTGGGCTGCAGACAGGAAGGGGCTATGAGGATGGATGGACTGTCCCTGAAGTGTCCAGCCCCCATGGCTCCCATCAGTGGGTGTCACTGCCCCCACTGAGGTCTGAGCTGGTTCGGGTGCCACCCACTCTCACACTCACTCCCTCTCACACTCAGGTGGAACTTGCACTCACACGCGCCCAGGTGGGGCTCCCAGAGCTGTTGTCACTGACTCTGGGTGAGCAGCCGAGGGTGTACCTTCTCCGGTCTCCTCCTCGCCAGGCTCCCCTGCCAACGTCTCCTTCCTCTTCTGCCAGCCTCGCCAGGCAGCCCTTGGCCTTCTCCAGGGCTTGGGCCCGTCTGTGGGGCAGGCGGGGCTGGTTTGCCAGGCAGCTTTTCCCCAGGAAGGGGAGGGGGCCTTCAGGTTTGGAGCCTGCCCAAGGCCATGTTTGCACTGGGCCCTCCAATGGCCCTTTGATTGCTGGCCACTCAGGACGGCGTGTGCCTGGCCCACCTGCCAGGGTAACGTGCGTCACCTGGGTGCCAGAGCGTCGTCGTTCTCGGGGAAGGCGGTCTCCTTGACCACTGGAGCTCGCAGGGCTGTCTGTGCAGCTGGAAGGACACAGGCCAGATGCCCTGCTGCAACAGGACATGAAAGTGAATTCCGGACGCTGACTGACCCAGTGCCCCTGAGGGTGGTGGGTGGCCAGGAGGGTGTCCACCCGGCGTTGCTCCTCTCTGTGCTGAGGTGGGCGCAGGGAGGGGCAGCACCGGTTTAGAGATGTTTACAGCCATTCAGCATCACTGTGACATTTTTATTGCGTTTTACAAAAGCATTTGCCACCAGGGAAAGGGAGTAAACTGGTCCTGGCTCGCAGTTTGAGAGGCAGTGGCCTGAAGGTCCACATGTTCAAAGGAAACTGGACACACTAGACTGCTGTTCAGGGGACTGTCCAGTGGCTTTGAGGGGACAAGACAGGATCCCCAGAACACGAGGAGAGACAGAGGGGCTGGCCGCAGAACGGAAACGTAAGCGCGGCAGAAAAACGAGGGCAAGCCAGGAGGGAGCCCGTGCTCTGAAAACGGCGCCTTGACAGGAGCTGCCAGAGAAGCCCCTGGAATATCGGGGTGAGGATGGAGAAGGGGCCCCTTGGATGAGGAGAGGCAGGTGCCAGAAACCGTAGCCAAAGGCTCCACCTGAGAAAAAAGGCAGGAAGTGCAGGTGGATGCAAGTCCTTTGGCCTCTGTAACAAAGTTACAGCACAGGTTTATCCCCTTACAGTCTGGAGGTCAGAATTCCAAAGGGGGTCTCCTTGGGCTGAAATCTACCTGTCTGCAGCTCCGGTTTCCCCTGAGGGTTCTGGAGGAAGAGTCTGTTTCCTGGCCTTTTCCAGCCTCTAGAGGCCCCCACTTCCCTTGGCTAGTGGCCCTTCCCCCATCTTCACAGCCTGCAGTGACCAGTTCAGTCCTGGTTCTGGTTTTCCTGCCTTCCTCTTCCCCATTCTGGTACCCTTGTCAGTGCAGTGGGCCCATCGGATAATCCAGAATAATCTCTTTATTTAAGGTCAGCTGGTTAGCAGCAACCTCCAACCACCTGCACCTTCCTTCTCCGTTGTCGGGTAGCAGAACCTTCTCACGGGCCCAGGGAGCAGTAGGATGTAGACCTCTGGCGGGGGAGGTACTTGTTCTGCCCTCTGGTCCCAGAGATGCCTGTCTCTCCCCCCTGCAGCACACCTATCCCTCACCAACATCCACACAGAGGAAGTGTAAAACACTGCTTCCCACCAGCAGTTGCCAGTGCCGAGGGGCTGCTTTTGTGCACTGGGACAAGTGCTCAGGGTTCCTTGTTGGAGGGAACCCACCCTCTGTTACTTAGTCTGGAATTTTCATCCCGCTGACCAGGTGACCCTGTTTTGGGAGTCTGTGCTCCAGAAATCAAAGCACCCACCTGTCAGGACATCAGCTCAGCATCACTCAGAGCGACCAGCCAAACAAAATCCAGGGGAGGAAATGCACCAGCTCTGCCAGGACCGCCAGCACAGGGCAGAGCGGGGGTCCGCTCACCGTGCCTGGGGCAATTCTCCCCGACCTGGGGAGTCTGAGTGACAGAAGCTTGGAGTGTGCAAAGGTCACCAGGCTGAGGGACCCAAGGGTTGTTAGCCTTACTTCTTATGCCTTTATGTATTGCAACATGTACATTTCTTTGGTATGTAAAAATAATCTGACCAAGTGAAGAGCAAAAGTGAGCTTTGGGTTCCTGTACAGTACACAAGAGCCAAGCCTGGATGACAAATCCCAGGTGTGTGGCTCCCCCTGCTGGTCAGATGCCAGCATAACAGCCTGTTGCTCCCAGTGGGACCCAGGGTGTTTTCCACCCACATAACACAGATGGCAACAGCCTTTGCAAACCTGGTTACACTCAGCATGGTCTTCCTCAAGTTACTGCCACTGTTACAGAACAACAGAAGGTCTGTTAATGCCTGCCGCCTTATGGAAAGATGTCTCTCAAAGCCAGATATTTGTGAAAAGGAAAGGAAATGTTTATTTAATGCTATACAGAGTTAAAGTAGCGACCTAGCGTCTTCATTAAAATACCAAAGTCCTAATATATATAAATCAAAGTCCTTTAGGATACCCACAGATGTCCACAGTGCTTCCTATCTCCCTCTGCCCTAATTCAGGGTACGGAAACTCAGGAAGAGAAGCAAACATCCAGGATCCAGGCTCCTGAGACTGTCAGCTGTGTCGTCGTCCAGGCAGGATCTCTAATTAATCCAAAGCCATGTGGCACCTTCTCATGGCCTACTGGCAAGAGTCCTTTCCCCCTTCTTCCAGGCCAAATCTCTCTTGCTCCCAGGCCACGCAGCCAGAGGGAGAACCCCAAAGCCGTGTGGTCCTTCTTCTACCAAAGTTGTGGGGAAGGGGTCCCCACTCTGCCAAAACCTCGTGGCTCTCCCTCTCCACCAAAGCTGCAGGGGTCTGCACTCTGGTGAAACCGAGTGGAATCTCCCTGGCAAAGCTGCAAGAGGGTCTCCACTCTGCCAGAACTGTATAGCTCCCTTTTCATCTAAGTTGTGGGGAGGGGGTTGCTACTTGGGCAAAGCCGGCTGGCAATTCTCTCCTAAAGCCACATGGTGATTCTCCCTCACAGGGCTGTGGGGGTCCTGTACTCTGGTGAAACCGCATGGATTCCCCTTCAATGGCTGCCGAGTCTCAGTTTAAATCCTCGAGCCAAACCTCCTCTGTACCCCCATTTCCGACTCCTCCTACAATCAGTTACACCTGCCAGCATTCCCATATTATTCCAAGTTTACTGGGCTGCCATCATGAGTCTGGGCAGGTGTGTCCCCATTTTCTGGAGCCAATCACCTCCCACGCAGGTGCTGTAACTTGGGGTTCCTCCCCCAGTCACGTCTTGGGGGGAGTCCTTTCCATCCCCCTGGCTCAGAGCATGGCCACAGCTATTTAACACATCTAAACCACCAGCCAAAGGCTATAGATATGTTAAATGACCATGCCATGGATGAGCAGCTCTGCATGTCCCTGCTCCATGTGTCCCTTCCCCCAACTCATACCTGTGGGGGAAGGGGTGAGGACATCTTATATGTCCCTTTAATATTTCCTGGACACCCTGAGTTCTGGGCCCCATTCCAAATCCCTATTTTGGGAGGCCCCCCTCCTGGCTGCACCCTGCATCACCACTTTGGACACTTTTGGATGCATGAAGTGAGTGTGGCTCACAGTTTGAAGGGGTAGCATAGAGCCCGGCTTTTGTAGGACCCTCCCTCCATGTAAAAAGAACACCCCAGGCTGAATCAGGGCCCCCAGTTGTGTGTTCAGTCAGAAGTGAAAACTGGAGGGGGGTAGACTGAAGCGTGTCTGGGTGACTTCCTGTGAGGGCAAAGTGGGAAACCCCAGGCCAGCCAGTAGCCCTGCTCCCTTGCTCTTTCCACCCCTCTGTGTCACCAGCAGTGGTCAAAGGGAGGGAGCAGGGACGCACATGGTGTGGTGCTGGCGGATGGCTGTTCCCGGTTCTCTGGATGTGTGGGAGGCAGAGCTCGAACCACAGCTGTCCGTTCCGTGACGGTTCTGGCACCAACTTGCCGTCCTGATTGCATTCCCTGGACTCTGGGCGGAGTTGATTGCCTTCTCCACACGAGTGCCATTCCTTGGGGTGGGGGGAGGTTGTGGAAGGATCCAAAGGCTGTAATTTCCCCCTCACTTTTTGGCTCCGGAGATGGCCCCCAAGTGGGTGGCCTTGGACAGGGCCCCTTGCTCTGAGGAGAGTGGGAGCTTCAGGCCTGTGTGTGGCCACGTAGGGGTGGGTGGCTCTGAAGCTTGGGACCAGGGTCAACCTCTTGTTCCAGGGGCCTGGGTGTCTGTCCCATGGGCTTGGGTCTGCATGATTTCTTTTACACCCACCTGCCTGTAGGAGTCACCCAGGAGCTTTTCAAAATGCTAAGGTTGGACCACCCTGCCTGCCTCGCACCCTGGGACCTCTGGCCAGGCCCAGGCTGGAGGGGCTTCTAAACCCTCAGATGACTGGAAGGTGGCAGCAGGGCTGGAGCTGGGTGAGGACACAGCTTCCTCTGAATTCATGTGTGTGGGTAAAATGAGGACCTGTGCATTTGGACAAGATACGGCCATTCTCCTGGACTGTAGTGGGTAGCCTCACTGTGCCTCCAGGACGGCCACTGGCCCCTCCTGCCGTCCTCCTGCAGGCCAGGCCCTGGGGGTTGCCCAGACCATCCTTGAAGGAGCCCACTTCCCAGTGCTGCTCTTGGCAGACTCTGCCTGTCTGCAGCAGACATGAGCTTTGTCATTTTCTGGGGGCCTGGGGAACTATTGAATGTCCACCCCCCTCTGTGTCTCTTGGACACATTTTTCTTCATATCACCCTCCTGGCTTATTCTGTGGAACAAATAGTTTTATTTTTCTCTAGGGGGAGAGCGTGGTGTCAGCCCCAGAGTGTGGCATCTGCATGTGGCGCCACCCTGGAACCCGTGGAGGAAGCAGGGGCCTCCATCTGCGTGGGCCAGGCACCAGTAGCTGTCCAGGCTTTGTGGAGAAAGCACTGTGGGTCCCCTCCCTCTGTGTCCATGAGGAGACACCCATGGTGTGCTGGGTGACCTCCACCTTTTGTGTTCCCACTGTTAACAGCTATTTCTCGATTCCGGCCGGCTGTGCAGCGGGAAACGAGGTGAGAGAGGGGCAGGCCTGGGCGCTGCCCGAGTGGTGGTCCCTGACCAGAGCAGGGTCTGGGGTCACCCAGCTGCTCCCTGGTCCAGCCTGCCCTTGTCATCAGTGTAGCCCGGGCCAGGCCCAGGGGTCATGGTGTGGGACCCGGAGGTGTGGGTGGGTTTGGAGCGTCAGCATGTGGGAGGTGCTTGGCTTACGACCCCAACCAGACCGAAGTGAAGTTGTCACAGGTGGGAGCTGAGCAGCCTAGCTGTTCCCCACCCCCTCCCCGTGGGAGCCTGGCATGTGAGCTGGCCCAGCAGCCCTCAGTAAAATCTGGTTAATGAGCAACTGCCAAACTCTTAAAACCCAACCGGACCGCTCACTGCACAGTGTCTCAGCTGGTCCTTGTCTTCCCTGATTGTCGCTCTGCAGCCCCTACCCTCAGGGGCCTAGCTTGGCAGTGGAGCCAAGTTTTGGAGGGGTGGGGAGGGTCCTGTGCTGTACTGGGACCCACCTGCCTGCCTTGGCCAAGGCCTGTCATCCTCCCAACGTCCTCTTGTGGGTTCTAGAAGGCCATGGGGGTGGGGTATGGCTGTGCCTGTATTTGAGGGTCCTGGGATGAACCCACATTTAGAATTTGCTTTTTCTGTGGAGGATGAAGCAACGATGTGATGCTCTGGTGCCAGATTTCAGGAAGCTCCAGTGAAAACACAGGTCAAATATTAACTGCCTGGGTCAAGCACCTTTATTTGAAAGAAATGCCGTCCCCTGTGTGCCCCGTTGTGTGGCCTTGTACATGGACAGGACACCTGAACTCTGTACCTAATAAAGAATCTGTGAAGCAGGTTTCATGGGGACACTGGAAAGATGCCGGTGCTAGAAAAGGGACCTTCTTTTCTGCTTGCAGGGCTGTCTGTGCCCCTCCAGGGTGGCCAAGTGGGCGTCTGGCCCTTCAGAGGGAAAGGCCACGTCACCACATAGGAATGTGGTGTCCCTTGGTGGGGAACCTGCTTCCTGGGGGGATGGGAGGACCCGTTGCTGCTACTTCTCAGCATCCTCCAAGAAGCTCCCTCCCCCTGGTCCCACATCCCGGTCTGGGGCGGTCACCCTGTGTGTCCTCTGCCCTCTCCCACCTGATTTTTCTCCTTCATGTCCACTTCATGGAGGCTTTTCCTCCACTGTGGCTGATGCAGTTCAGTGCCCAGAGCACGGCTGGGCGCACAATAGGAGCTCAATACAAAGTTGCTCAATGGATGAAAGAAAGTATGTCCCTGCAAGGTAAAGAATTAACACACAGGGGTGGGGTTTAGTGTGGGACCCAGAGTCGGGGGTCCTCACCGCCCCACAACCGCTGCGGGGCCAGCTGCCTCCCACCCTGAACTCCCGCCCTCCTGACTGAAGTGCACAGGACAATGGCAGGTTGGGAGGTTTAGGTTCTCTAGGCCGAGGAGTGCGGTTCCTACGTGCATGCACAGGGGACCCGCCCAGCAAATGTCAGCCTGGAGCTCAGAGGAGCAGCCGCAGCAGCTGCGGTGTGCGGGCTGCGAGTGGGGAAGGAGGCCCTGTGTCTCCTGGACGAGGAGGCCAGGGATCAGCTTGAAAATCTTCACTAACAGCGAAGATAGGGAAGATGACCAGGGACCAAATCCTTGTTCTTTAAAAAGTGGCAACACTCCCTTAGGAAATGAATAATGGTGAACAGGAATTGATAAAGGAAAGAAACGCTTGCATTGAATAGATTTGAAAAATCAATCACACTAACAATCAAATAAATGCAAATTAAGCAGCATTTAGTGTCTGCTGGTTTGAAATCTGACGTGGTCTCCCTTGGTTCTTTACTTAAACAGCTCCTGAGAGACAGTTTACACACCATACAGGTCACACTACCTCGGAGCCGACAGCTTCGTCGGTTCTGTATATGTGCAGCCACCATCACAGACCATTCTAGAAAATCTTCATCTCTTGCAAAAAACCCCCAAAAACCTTCAGTGGTCACCCTGTGGATTTCTCTGTTCTGCACATTTCCTGTAAATGGAACCATATTGTACGTGGCCTTTCGTTCCTGGCTTATTCCACTGAGCACAACATTTTCCAGGTTCACGGACGTTGTCGTGTGTCGTCAGTGCTTCACTCCTTTTTACGGCCGAACGATGACTCCGCTGCGTGGTCGGCCACGTTTCATTCACCCGTCAGCGGCTGGTGGACACTTGCGTTGTTTCCACCTTTCAGCTGATGCGAGTGATGCTGCTGTGATCGTTCGTGTACAGTTTCGTGTGTTGGGGGGGGCATGTTTGCATCTCTTGGGTGTGTAGACACCAAGAGTGGAATTTCCGGGACGCGAGACAGATCGAGGAACAGCTGGCCTGTTTTCCTCAATGGCTGCCCGTTTTGCAGTCTCACCAGCTGGGTGTGAGGGTTCCGACGTCTTTACGTCCTTGCCGGCACCTACCATTATCCGGCTTTTTGATTCCAGCCTGTCCTGGTGGGCGTGAGGTGTGTCTCAGTGTGGTTTTCATTTGCGCTTCCCTAATGACTAGTGACGATGGGCCTTCTTTTTTCATGCATTTGTTGGCTATTTGTATGTCTTTCTTGGAGAAATGTGTGTTCAGATTTTTTTTGCTGGCTTTTTAATTGCATTGTTTGTCTTTTGTTCAGCTGTAGGAGGTCTTCATATATTCCAGATCCAAGTCCTTTATCAAATATATGATTTCTAAATATACTTGTATTCTCCCAGCTGTGGATTGCCTTTTCACTTTCTTGATGTTGTCCTTTGAAGCATGAAACTTTTAAATTTTTATGAAGTCCAATTTATGTATTTTTGTTGTTGCTTAGGTATGTGGTGTCAAATGTAAAAATTCTTTGTCAGCCTTGGCTGGTGTGGCTCAGTGGATTGAGTGCCAGCCTGAGAACCAAAGGGTCTCAGGTTGAATTCCCAGTCAGGGCATGTGCCTGGATTATGGACCAGGTCCCAGCAAGGGGCGCACGAGAGGCAACCACACACATGGTTGTTTCTGTCCCTCTTTCTCCCTCCCCCCTCTCTAAAAATAAGCAAGCAAATAAACAAACAAGTAATTCATTGCCAAACCCAAGGTTGTGAAGATTTATTCCTATGTTTTCTTCTAAGAATTTTATAGTTTTAGCTCTTACATCTGGGTCTTTGATCCATTTTAATTTAATTTTTGTGTATAGTCTGAGATATGGGTCTAACTTCATTTTTTGCCTGTGGCAATCTCATACTCCCAGCACTGTTGTTGAACTACTATTACTTCCCCACTGAACAGTTTTCAGCACTTGGGTGGAAAATCTGTTGACCATGGATGTATGAGTTTTTTTTCAGAATTCACAGTTCTGTTCCACTGATCTGTATATATGTCCTTGTGCTGGTACCATGCTCTCTTGGTTACTTAGCCTTACAGTAAATTTTAAAGTTGGGAAGCGTGAGTCCTTCAGCTTTGTTCTAACCCCAAACACTGTTCTAACCCCTTACTATGAACAATTCTTTTGATATATCAACAAATTAGGTAGCTTTAATCAACAAATTCATAGATACAAACTATGGAAACTCAATAAGAAAGAGACAGTTTGAATAGATCCTAACAAGTGAAGAGATTGATTTAAAGTACAGACCAATCTCTCTCGTGAGTGTGGACACAAAAATCCTTAAATACTAGCAAATCAAGTCCAGCAACATAGGGGAACAGTTATGAATTATGAGCAAGTGGGCTTTGTCCCAGGAATGCAAGGCTGGTTTAACATCTGAAAACTGATGTAATACATCATACCAATAGAATAAAACATAAAAATCACACAATCATCTCAATAGGCACAGAAAAGGGATTTGACAAAATTCAACACCCTTTCATGTTACAAAAAAAAAAAAAAAAAAAATCGGCAAAACAGGAGTAGAAGGGAACCTTCTCAACCTGATAAAAGCCCACCCCTGACATCATGCGCACTGGTGGAAGGCTGGTGCTGCCCCCAAGACCAGGAGCCAGACAAGGAGGTCCCGACTCACCATTTCTGTTCAGCATTATGTTCTGTTCTCAAGACATGTGACATGTCTTATATATATAAAACCCTACAGAATCCACTAAAAATATTAAAACTAGTTCATAAATTCAGTGAGTTTGTAGAATGCAAGACCTTTCTGGAAGAAGAGACCAGTGCCGGGTCCATGTGGGACGGGACTCATCAAGGAGGCGATGAGGGGTTGCTCCCCTCCAGCCCCTCGGCCCCATGGTGCTGCAGGGGGGCAACCCCAAGTGCTGCTTCTGGGGACTGGTGAGGATGGTACCCCTGTGCCCCGGACACAGGACCAGGGTGGGCATGTGGAAGACCAGGGTCAGCACACCCAGCCTGAGGGGGCCAAGAGGGCTCAGAAGCACCTAGGAAGTTGTGGGTTTGAGAGTCGTTCAGTGAGAGCTCTGTAGACGGAGGTGTGTGCTCACCTTTGGTGTACAAAGTCCTCATGCCCCTCCCCAGCGCAGGTGCCAAGGCCCAGGGGTAACATCAAACCTGGCCTGATAGGACTTCCTGTGTTGGACCCGGAACCTCCCAGGCATCTGGGAATCCCAGGAAAACTGCCTGCATGGAAGTGAATAGAAGTATGCAGGCATAGACAACACACGCAAAACACATCACATGTATGTACACACATGCAGGCACATAGTGGTGAGCACACATGTGCACACATGTGCACAGACACCCAAACATAGGTGCACATGCCCCCATGTAGATGCACACATGTGTACTCATGGAGAGCCCGGGGGTGGATTAACGGGCAGGCGGTGTTGGCGAGCTGGGGCCGTGAGCTGAGGAGGAGAAGAGGGCATTTGGGGCATGTCAGGAGGTCTCTGTGTGTGGGGAAGGCAGGCACTTTGCTGGGGTCAGTGGCCCCCACGAGGCACAGTGAGTGTTTGGTTCGTTCCAAGGATGTTCTCAGAACCCCACGAAGGTGGCAGCCGCCCCGTGACTCCCGGTGCCATTTATGTTGCCTCCACCCAGGCCCAGAGCGCTCCTCTAACATTCAAGTCACCCTCACTGTTTGATAGCATCCCAGGGCCCTCAGGCAGCTGTTGGGCATGTCCCTCCAGCTGCTCATGACAGTCACTGGCCAGCTCTGCAGGCATGTGACACTCTGCTCATGCCTAGAGGTGGCGGTGGCCCCAGAGGTGGCGGTGGCCCCAGAGGTGGCAGGAGCAGCGTGGTCCGGAATATTCACGTGGAGGGATGCTGTGCTGGGCCGCAGGCCTGGCTCCGGGCAGGGGGCGGGCCTCAGCTGCCCTCCTGGGTAGCCTGCCCCGCACCGGGCAGCAGCTCTGTCCCTCCTGCACAGCACGGCTCCTCGGTTCCTCGTCCTGGCTGTGTCTGGAAATGGAGCCGGTGACCCCAGGGGGTGCCCGAGTGCCCGGGGCCACTGGACTGATGAGGGGGCAGCCCTGCAGTGGGGAGTCCAGCTCTGCCCCAGATGAGCCCAGAGCCCCCTCTCCCATCCGGGCAGGAGGAGAAGGGGGAGGGCCGCTGGAAGTTCCATCCCGAGATTTTCCAAAGGCACTTCAGGCATAAAATCGCGTTAGTGGCAGTGAATTTTCAAGGAGACTGTTCTCTGGGCGTTTCTAAGAATTCTGAGCGTCACGAGGATTAGTGTTGGCAGCACAGATGTTCGCCTGTGGGTTGCCCCACCCGTCAGGAGGGAACACAGCGTTTGGCTGTCCCAGAATGTGAGTAGTGACTCCGAGCAGCGGAGCCCTGCCTTTTGGATGGCACTCGTCAGTCGGACCTTTGGTGTTTTCAGCTGGGAACAGCTGGGGACACGACTTCAGGGCTATTTCAATGGAGCTGCTGTCACTGCTGAACTCTGCCCAGGGGGAGAGTGGGCTGAGACCCCCAGCACAACCTGGAGAAGATGGGGTAGGGGGACTCGGGCAGGGGGACCGACAGCGGTGTGCTGAGCACACACGGGATCTAGTGTGGACTAGTGTAGAGGTTGAAACTGTGTGAGTGTGAATGTGTGTGTGTGTGTAATCCTGTTCTGACTCTTCTCTTGGGCTCTGAAATCTGGAGCCAGGCCTCTGGTCTCGGCGCCTCAGTTTCTTTCTTCGTAGGCCATGCCAGGCACAGGCTCCCAGAATGACAGCAGAGCGCTTGGCACCGTACCTGGTGGGCTGTGGCATGTCTGCTCTGTACGGACAGCCCTGTTGGGAAAGAGCTTGGAATAGTTTTTGTCCAACCAGGGGTCCCTTGGCCATGAGCTGGAGAGGCCTCTCCGCCCCTTGCCAGACGGCCGCTGATTCCTGTGCTGACGAGTGTGAGGATAGGGTGCCGGGCCAGCACTCCAACCCCCGGGGCAGCTTCTGTACTCCTGCTGCTGCCCAGGGCTGGGGCCCCCACTCTGGCTGGGCAGCACAGTGGGCAGGTGCTGGGCATCGGGGTCAGCCTGGCGGTGTAGGGAAGGTGTCAGCAGTATGGAAAGTCAGATGCCAGCACACGCAGTAAGTTCAAAGCAGCCCCATAGCAGGCACTGCCAGGACTTACAGCCACAGGGCGGCATCCTTTCAGTGTCTCGGACAAAGAAAGTGTTATCTGAGGCTGTATCAAGGGAAGGAGTCGGGACACAGTGGGAACTGTCCGGCTGCACGCTGGCCTGGCTCGCACCCTCTGGAGCAGTGCCAGTCAATGTGCAGGTCCCCCGTCGCTGCTGAGATGCGGCGCGGAAGAGGCGCCTGGTGAAGACAGCTGCGAGGAGGCAGGACCGGGCCCCACATCTGGGCTGTGGGCCGCGCCCCCTCACAGCTACATCTCATGGCCTTGGGCGAGCTAGCAGTCCCCACTCCACCAACCAGACTGAGACGTGGGGGATGGGGGTGGCAGGACAGGACATCTGCATGGGACCTGCTGTCATGGCAACATCAGTCTCCGTACGTTCTGCGATACCCCGCTTTCCCTCGGTGTCGATACCCCACTGCCGCTGTGTTTTCCTTCAAGTAGTTCTCCAGGGTTAACACAAACCCCTTCCAGACTCTGAGAGGCACCGATCACAGTGGTAGAAGCAGGATCAGCCCCTGCGAGAGCCTTTCTAACCAATGGGAAAGGAGTCTGGGGTGTTACCGAAGGCCATGTACCTGTCACCAGTACTTGAGCCCAGGGCGTGGTCTCGGGTGAGAAGGGGCAAGAACAGCCCGATGTCAGTGAGAGGGGTGGGAGGGCCGGCAAGCTGAGGAGCAGCATCCCTAAGCAGGTGGGAGCCCAGGTCCCTCACAGGTCTGCCTTGATGTTGAATGTCTCAGAAGCAGCAGTTCCAACAGAAGAATTGGACTCGCAACAAGTTTCAGTTTTACAGCAGGGTGGTGGCCCCAGGCCAGGCTTCCCCGGCTGTTCTCAGCTGCAGTGGCTCTGAGCGTGGTGGGCAAGCGGGGCTGGGGGCTGCCCCCTCGGTGTCCTGTGGGTCCCAGCCCTGGCCAGAGCAGGCACCCAAGGGGGCTGTGCCAGGCGTCTTCTTTGGAGCTGGGCTCTGTGGAGGGCACCCAGGCTACAGGGCCAGGAAGAGGGTCCTTTCAGAAGCTGCCCGGTGGGTCAGGGTGCTGGCCCGGAGGTGAGGCAGCGAGGCCTCTCCAGCTCATGGCCCAGGAAATTGGGAATTCCACTGAATGTGCTTAAATGGCCACTTGGCCTCTTGGAGTCTGTGGCTGCTCTAAGGAGGTGTGAGAAGTTCTCAAGAGTGCCTGTCACTTTGATTTAGGAGATTCTGTCTTTTTTTCTTCTGTGAGAGTGAAAAGGCAGAAGAGAGAATGGGTTGGGGACATGAATGGGGCAGCTGGCTACCAGCCGAGGGCGGGCTGGGCGGGAGCCGGCCTGGCCCCACCTCCCGGACAACAGACTCCCCGCCCACCCTCCTCTCCGTGGTGCACACAGCCCTGATGGCTCCCGACCCCAGCGGCCGCCTCCGCTTGCCGCTGCAGCTGCTGCTGCTCGCCTGCTGCTTCGCCGCTGCCTGGGCTGATCTGCTGACCTGGCTGTGGTCATCCAATCAGACGAATGAGTTCACAGCCTCGTTGGTCTCCATGCCCCCAGGCAGCCCACCCGTGCAGCCCACAGAAGGTATCACCACACACGTGGGCCCTCAGAGCGGCCCCACCGAGCAGGGGATGGCTTCTGCCAGCCCTGAGCCGTCCCTGGAGAGGCTGGAAGCTGGCCAGGGCAAGGCCTCCACTTCCCCTCCTGCCTCTACTGCCTCCACTTCGAGGCCAGACATGAAGGAGGAGAACATTGCTGGTGTCGGTGCCAAGATTCTGAACGTGGCTATGGGCATCCGGAGCTTCGTCCAGCTGTGGGATGATACCACCCCCACCGAGAATGCTTCCAAGATGGAGACTCTGGCACCTGCCACCCCCACAGACCCCCTCACCCTCCCTGGGCCGTCCAGCACCCCCCAGGAGAACGGGACCACTCTCTGGCTGACCAGTGGGGCCCTGAACTCTCCGGACACCAAGAAGACTGAGGCTGGCAACCTGCCAGTGCCCACCCAGCCACCACCCTCCCCGGACAGGCCCTGGGCAACGCTCAGCGAGCCCTCGGTGCCACCGAAGCCCTCAGGTAGAACTCTCTCCTCTATGCTGGGCGGGGCCCTTCCCTGGGGGAGCCTGCAGTCCTCAGGTTGGCCCCCGGACCTGGATGGCAAAGGACTCTTGCCCGAGGCAGCCCGTCCCGGCCAACGGCACCAACACCCTGACAGCCTCAAGCTCACGCCACTTCTGCTTCCCCTGGTGACGGGTTCCCTGGGCACACATGCTGCCCCCTCGGCTCGCTCCCCCGACCCTCCTGCCAATCTGTCTCAGATCTCACTCTCAGCTTTACCTGGGGACAGTGGTGCTCGGGCTTCTCACGTGGCTAATTCTGCGGGGCCTGGTCTTCCTAATGTCTTTGCACTGCTCGGGTCCCACCGACCGACCCCTGCAGTGCAGCCTGTCCGCCATGCCTCCAGCCGCTGCCTGCCCCTGCCACCCTCCCTGCCGGTCTGCGGCAGCCTGGGCATCAGGCGCTCCTGGCTGCCCAACCACCTCCACCACTCGAGCGGAGAGGAGGTGCTGGCGGCCGCTCAGGCCTGGGAGGGCCTCCTCCAGTCGCACTGCCACCACTTCCTCACCTGGTTCTTCTGCCTGCTGATGGCCCCACCCTGTGGCACTGGCCCCCTGCCCGCCCTGCCACCCTGCCGCCAGTTCTGCAAGGTCCTGGAGGATGCGTGCTGGAGCCACTTGGACGGGGGCAGGCTGCCGGTCACCTGTGCCTCGCTCCCAGCCCAGGAAGACGGGTACTGTGTGTTCATTGGGCCGGCTGCAGGTAACGGCCGGCCCACCGACCCCACCATTTCCTTTTGCCCTTTCTTATGAGCCTGGCCAGGGGTGGTGTGAACCTGGTACAGCACCTGCTGCCCATGCGCCTGATGTTGGCCTTTATGGTCAGGCGCCTGTCGAACCCTCAGGAGGCAGGGGGAGTGCAATGTGTCCTTTGCACGGGGCAGACAAGTCTGGAGATGCCTGCATCCAACCCTAGGTTCTGTGCATGACAAGGGCAGATGCGTGGGGAGCAGCCCTGGCCCAAGCGTTGTAGTTTATTTAGTCCTTTGAGACACCTCCAGCCACAGAGGGGAAACTGAGGCACAGAGCGGCGACATGATATGCAGAGGGAGCCAGGATTCCCTCCTACTTCTGGTGTCTGACCTCCTTTCTGTAGCCCCAGCCTGATTGGGCAGAGGGGCTGCAGGGGTGGATGCCCCAGGCAGAGAGGACACGCTTCTCTGCAGGTTGAGTGGCCGCAGCCATGCCAGCAGTCAGTGAGCCTGTGGAGCTCACGTGAGGCCGCCCCAGCCTGGGCCCGTGAGCTCCAGAGCACCGTCTCCCTGCTCCGCTGCTCCAGGAGGGGGAGGGCAGCTGCAGCCTCTAGGACCCTAGCTGCCTGTGTGTCCACAGTGGGGCCTGGCCCCGCCCATCTGTGTCGGCTGTGCTGTGCATGGCCCGGCCTCTCCCCTCCCTGTGGGGAGCAGCCCTGACCACTCATCCATCCCTGCAGTCCCTGCTGGTGGGGGCGGGGTGGCTGCACTGGACCTCAAGGAGGCTGTTCCGTGGCTGAGCCCCTGAGGAATGTGTGGGTGACTCCCTGGCACTGCTGTGGCAGGCGTGGGGTGAAGCAAGGGGGATGTTGGCGCACAGGCTGAGACCGGGGCAGGAACAAGTGCCGATGACGGGTGGTGCCCAACCCCGAGGAAGGGGCGCATCAGGGGCTGGTCCAAGGGAGGATGAGGGCCGCTGGCAGGGAGGCCGAGCCCTGGCCCGAGCAGGAGTGGCCCGGAGGGTGTCCAGCAGAGGGACACACAGGGCCCGCTCTGGGAGGCCCGGTGTGTGGTACATGTAGAGCCAAAGGCCCTGTGGCTGCCCCTGTGAGCTGGTGGGGCTTGGGGTGGGGGTCAGGGCCCACAGTGAGCTGCATGTTCCCACGCCCCACCCACACTTGGTGCCTGGACATCTGAAACCTGGGCCGGCAGGGGCCTCCTCTTTACCCTGCCCCCCTCCAGTGTGTGTGGCCGGGGCTGCGCCACAGGGGGTGTCCTGCCAGGGGCCCTCGGTTCCATGTAAAGGAGCCTGGCGGCTCCCCACTGCCCATCTCTTCCTCCTCGGGGCTGGGGTAGGGCCTCAGGCAGGGCCCTGGGTCTTTGTTGATGGGGCAGGGGCGGGGTGTGGGATCTCTCTGGCTGCAGCTGGCCTGGTCAGCTGAGTGGCCTAAAGGGGACTTCTCGCTGGACATCTGCACCATGATCAGGGCCCCGGGCCTGTGAGGGAGGCTGTGTCCCAAGCAGGGTCTGGGGACTCTTCGATCAGCACTCACTGTGTTCGCTGCGCTCACAGCCTCTGCAGGCTGGAGGTGGGCTTCAGTTGCTCATCTCACCAGGGCCCCTCCCGGGTGTTGCCTGGCTGGGGAGGGTCCCACGGGTGTTTTCTCCCTCCTTTTTTTTTTTTAATTTTTAGAGGGAGGGAGGGGGGAGAAAGAGGGAGAGAAGAAACATCGATGTGAGAGGGAAACATGGATTGGTGTCTCCCACACACCCCCCACTGGGGACCTGGCCCACAACCCAAGCATGGGCCCTGACTGGGAATAGAACCAACAACCTTCTGCTTTGCCAGACGATGCACAGCCCACGGAGCCACAGTGATCAGGGCCTTCCTTAGGCTTTTTAGTAGGGAATCATCCACAACCTGGTGGGGAGGGAAAGGACCAGGAAGGCCCCAGCCCCTCTCTGGTATTGGAGAATGTTTCCCTCAGTGACGGGGATCCTCTCCCCACCAGTTCATGTCCAAGGGTTGTACGTATAAGTTCTTTGGCTTCTACATTTCCTATACGATTCTTAACCTCCCCCTGTCTATTTTGTACCTACCATTTATGCTTCTTATTCCCTGAACCTTTTTCCCATTCTCCCCTCCCCCTCCCTGCTGATAACCCTCCATGTGATCTCCATTTCTGTGAATCTGTTCCTATTCTAGCTGTTTGCTGAGTTTGTTTTTGTTTTAAGTTCAGTTGTTGACAGTTGTGAGTTTGTTGTCATTTTACTGTATATATTTTTGCTTATTTTCTTTTTCTTAGGTAAGTCCTTTTAACATTTCACATAATAAGGGCCAAGCACCAAACTTTTTACTGTCTTCCAGTTTTACCTTTTCCAGAATTTCATCGAGTTGGAATAATATATTAGGTAGCTTTTTTAAACTGTTTTTTTCCACTTAATATCCATTCATGTTTCCTCTATGTTGTTTTATGGCTTCAAAGCTCATTTATTTTTATCATTGAATAATATTCCATTGTCTAAATGTTCCATGGTTTATTTATTCACTCACCTATGGAAAGACATCTTGGTTGCTCCCAAGCTTGGACGATTATGAATAAAGCTTCTATAAACATCTGTTTGCGGGTTTGTGTGTGGAAATAAGCTTTCGGGTCCTTTGGGTAAATACCAAAGAGTGTGATCGCGGGATTGTAGGGTCAGAGTGTGTTTCGTTTTGTAAGAAGCCAGTGAGGCTGAGCCGTGTTATGCTTCCGTCAGCAGTGACTGAGCGTTTTTGGGGCCCCACGTGCCTGCCTGCGCTGGCTCTTGGCCGTCAGTGGTCCGGACTGTGGCCATTCCAATAGATGTGAGGTGGTATTTCATTTTAATTGCATTCCCTGTTGAGTGTGATGTGGAAGGAACATCTTTCCATGTGTTTATTTGCCATATTTACATCTTCTTTGGGGAGGTGTCTGTTAGGATCTTTGGCCCATTTTTTAATTGAGTTGTTTTCTTATTGTTGTGTTTTCAGTATTCTTGTATATTTTGGATATACCTTCTTTGATCAGATACATGTTTTAAAAATATTTTCTTCCAGTCTGCGGCTTGTATTGCCATTCTCTTGATGTGCTTTTGCAAAACTGAAGTTTCTAATCTCAAAGAAATTAAATGAAGTCCAGCTTATCAATGATATTTTTTCTTGAATTGTGCCTTTGGCATTGTATTTAAAAAGTCATTGCCTTATCCAAGGCCAGTAAGAGTTTTTTTCCACGTTACCTTCTAGGAGTTTTATAGTTTTGCATTTTACTTTTAGGCCTGTGATCCACTTTGGTTAACTTTTCTGTAAGAGGTTTCAGTCTGTGTCTAGATTTAATGTTTTGCGTGTTGAGCGTCAGCAGTTCCAGCATCGTTTGTTGAAAAGATCTGCGCTCCGTTGCATTGTCTCTACTCCTTCGCCGAATATCATCAGTTGACTGTATTTGCGTGGGTCTGTTCCTGGGTTCCCTGTTCTGTTCCATTGATCACTTTCTTGGTTCAAGAACTCCACACTGTCTTGATTACCGCAGGTTTAGAGTAAGTCTTGGAGTTGGGGAGTGTCAGCCCCCCAACTTTGTCCTTCTCCTTCAACATTGTGTTGGTTGTTCTGGGTCTTTGCTTCTCCATGTTTACGTTAGAGTTAGTTTGTTGATATTCACCGAGTAACTGGCTGGGATTCGGTGGAGATGGCAGTGAATCTGTGGACCAGCTTGGGAAGAACTGACATCTTGACGACATTGAGTCTTCCTGTCCATGAACGTGGACTGTCTCTGCTTTTATTTAGTTTTTCTTTCATTTCTTTCATCCTCATATAGGTCTTTACATATTTGTTTGATTTCTATCTAAGCATTTAATTTTAGTATTCTGTAAATAGTATTCTGTTTTTGATTTTAAATCCTACTTGTTCGCTGCTGGTGTGTGGAAAAGTGGTTGACTTTTGTATATTACTCTTGTACCCCGCAACCTGGCTGTATCAGTTGTTAACTCCAGGAGGTGGCTTTGCTGCTGTTGTTAATTATTTTGAACTTTCTGCAAACAGATACTTATTTCTTTCCTCCCAACCCCTGTCATTTCATGTCCTTTTCCAGTCTTATTTCACTCGCTAGGACTTCGAGTGCGATGTTGAAAAGTAGTAGGTAGAGGGCACATTCTTGACTTGTCCCCAGTCCTGGTGGGAAAGGTTCTAGTTTTTCACCATTAAGTGTGATGTTAGCTGTAGGATTTTTGTAGATATTCTTCATCAAGTGGAGGAAATTCTACTTTCCCAGTTCACTGACAGTTTTTGTTAGGAATGAGTATTAGATTTTGTCAAATGCTTTTTCTGCAATTTTGATATGATCTTGTGATTTTTCTTCATTAGCCTTGATGTGATGGATTATGCTAATTGATTTCAAATGTTGAACCAGCCTTGCAGACCTGGGATAAACTTAGTTGTGGCTGGCCTGTTTGCTGAAAGGAAAACCATCTTCAACGAGGCAAGTCCCCCAGTTGGAGTCCCCCAGAAATTGGAGTCCCCCAATTTCTTGATCTGAGAGGAGTGTGGGTAGGCCACCACCTGGGCCCCAGCTTGCTGAAGGTGTCACCCACCACATTCTGGGACACTGCATTCTGGGAAGGCATTCCTTGGAGCTTTCAGAGAGCAGCATGGAATGGACTTTTCGCTTTCTGGAGAGATGTTGGTTTCCTGCGCGAGAGAGCAGACTCAGTGCCTTGGGCCACACCTCCCACACAGCAGCTGCCAAAAGCTATGCAGGGAGGCAGCTACATCCTCCGTTCATGTTCGTAGTGCCTGGGAGTGTGGACAACCAGTCAGTGATCTTAGGGCCTTGGCATTCAAGTCTTGCTCCCGATGGGAACCTGAGGAATTTCATGGAAAGGAAATGGAAGAACTTTGGGAAGGAGCTGCTCATGCATCTCTGGGGTCCCTAGGGCTGCCTGTGTAACATGCTGCTGTATTCCAGCCCAGAAAGTCGACAGCTGTTGCATCTTTCTCTTAATTGATTTGGAAATGTCCTAGCTCTGTGTGAGGCAGGGTAGTGGTAGAGCATACCCGTGCTTAACTTTGGGGACAGCCGAGCCAGGACTCCATGACCTCTGAAACCCAAGCTGGTCACAGTCCTGCTGCCAATCTTAAACATCTTTCCGAGTGGACACTCGGGCCCTGGGTACTTCCGAAACAAAGGGACCATCGTAGCAATTGCTGCCCTGGTGGACAGCAGTCTGTCCTTGAGCAGGAAGAGACCACTCACCTCCCAGGGGCAGGGGCTTCCTATAAGGTCCCCTACTCTCCTTGGGGGCCCTTTGCCCTCAGCAGCCACAGAGGCCAGGCCACTGAGGCTGCTGGCTGTGTCACACCTGGCTGTCCCTCACTTTTTGTCTGCATGGGGGAGTCTTACCTGCAAGGGATGTGGGCGAGGCCAAAGGGAGCCCCGATGGCTGGCAGTGCTGCCCGAATGGTGAGGAGTCAGGACCACGCAGGGCCACACCTGACGCTGGGGAACCAGCCCTGGCAGGCACCCCACTGCTTGTCTCATTGTGATGGCTTTCTCCTGTCTTCATTTTGTTCTCAGGGACTCTTGAAAGCCAACTTGCCTTAGAAAGTTGGGGTTCAGCATTTCTTCCTTCTGCCTGCTCCAGGGAGCCCCAGGTCAGCCTGGCCCTGCTGGTGGGCTGGAACACCAGGTGCCCCTCACGTAGAAACACACACACACACACACTCATACTCACTGTCACACTCACATTCACACACACTTGCTCAGTACAGCCTTCCTCGGGACACCCACACATTACAGCCCTCTCCCAGAATACGTCTCCCCTGTATGATGCCCACTTTGGAGGTAGACCCCACCCAGACTGTAGGTGGGGTGGACTTGAGAGGAAAGGCCTCAGGTCAGGGCCCTTGGACAACTTCTCCCCAGAGTCCAGGCTCCCCCTGGCAAAGTGGATCTGCGGGGAAGGTACGGATGCACCAGTCTCTCCTTGAGTTGGTGTCCACCCCTTTCCTGTGTCCAGCAGTGACCACACTCCCTACATGGGGAGATAGCCCTGCTCTCCCCCCGACCCCCAGCGCTCAGCACTCCTGGCCCCCAGCTACCAGTGACCCCACATTCCCAGGAAGCAGCCTCCTCTGCACTTCACCCAATGGCTTGGGCAGGTTCAGGCGCATGGTCAGGTCAGGCCCTGCTCAGACCCAGGGTCAGCATTGTGGACAGCAGGGCCTCTGGCCCCTTCTGGACAGACAAGAAGAGAGGGGCGAGAGCCTGGCACCGTGGCTGTGTCCTCAATCTGGGTTCATGCTGCCAAGGGGCCTCCAAATGGTGGGGTGTCATTTAGAACTCGCGCTCCGTGGCACGGATGGCCGGAGGTGGAGGGCACACATGGGCTGTTCTGATCGTGAGCTTCTGAGGAGAGTGAATAAAAGGGCTGGATGAGCCTCCTCCAGGTGGTCCAGAGGCAGGTGAGGCCGGTGGGTTGAGAGGGCAGACCTCCCCCTGGTGGTCACCCCCCGTCACGAGGCTGCTCTCCAGGTCACCTCAGTGTGGACATGGGGTAAGGGGAGGAAAGTCCCCACTTCCCAGAAGCCCCGTGCCACAGGCCTCAACCAGGCCTCGTAAACCCCGACCGACTGGGGGCTGGCGCGATTTGCTGTGCTGAGCACGATGGAGACGGGGAGCCGCAGGACCCGATCAAGCTGAGCTGGGGCCTCTGGGAGACACAGCCCCCTCTCGTGTTCTGCCTTCCTAGGGGTTTGTCTCCAGGATGGTTCCTGATGAGGAAGCTGCAGGGTACGCCCTGTTGTGAAGCTCTCTTCTCCCTGTTTATGAGGGATGAGTGACGTCATTGCCAGTGCCCTGCATTGTTCCTGTGGATCCCAGCGTGGGGTGGGGATGATGAGGGGGGGTGGAGTCTGAGCTTGGGGGGTGGTGATAGGGGTGAGGACAGGGTGCAGAGCAGGGTTGCCAGCGCACTCAGAGACCCCAGCCCTTTGCAGTAGGCTCCTTGACGACCCCTCATACATATCACCCCCATTCCCCACCCACCCCGCCCCACTGTGACCTTGCTTCTCTCCTGCCACACTGGTTTGGGATGCTCCCTGCCATGCCCCGTCCCCCTTGGGCCTGTAAGCTTGTTGAAGGGCTGGTGCAGTGGTTTGTGGCCACCACGTCCCAGCCTGACATGCGTCTAGATAAGACGGGGTGTCCGTCCACATCCCTGGCCAGCAGAGCCAAGAGGAGCAGGGCAGGTGCCAGGTGCATGACTCGGTTTCCCCTTTGTGCTCTAAATGCAGCCTCACGAGGTGTCTTCTCTTCTTTGCAGAGAAAGTGGGCACAGAGGTGGGGCTCCTCCAGCTGCTCGGGGAGCCCCTGCCCCCACAGATCACCCAGATTGATGACCCTGACGTGGGACCAGCCTACATCTTTGGCTCTGATGCCAACAGCGGCCAGGTGGCCCAGTACCACTTCCCCAGCCCATTCTTCCGTGACTTCTCACTACTCTTCCATGTGCGGCCAACCACGGAGGATGCAGGGGTGCTCTTTGCCATCACGGATACCGCCCAGGCAGTGATCTCCGTGGGCGTGAAGCTGTCAGGCGTGAGTGACGGCCACCAGCACATCCAGTTCCTGTACACCGAGCCTGGGGCGGCCCAGACGCACACGGCCGCCAGCTTCCGCCTGCCTGCCTTTGCCGGCCAGTGGACACGCTTTGCACTCAGTGTGGATGGTGACACTGTGACACTCTTTGTGGACTGCGAGGAGGTCCAGTCGGTGCCTTTGGTGCGATCTCCCCGAGGCCTGGAGCTGGAGCCTGGCTCCGGCTTCTTTGTGGCTCAGGGCGGAGATGCAGACCCCGACAAGTTCCAGGTAACACCATGGCTGCTGCTCGAGGGTTGGACCACCCTTGGTCCACTTGGACAAGGGGCAGTGTCCATTAGTCCCCACCTGAGTTCAGGCCCCAGCATTCCTTGGTCTGCTCAGACCCAGCATGTCTTTTATTCCCTGGTACTCTGACCCCTTGGGACCCCCTTTCTGACTGGATGCTAGCCTCTGCCACCTATCTGTGCGCAATGCAAGCAACAGGCCCCTGATTCATAATTAAGAATAGATGGCAACAGCGGAGGGTAGAAGTGGGTATGGGCCCTCTGAGGGTAGGCTGCGCCCCAGGAAGGCTGCATACCCACCGGGCTGGGCCAGGCCTCCACATCCAGCGCTACCATCACTCACAAGCTGTTATTACTATTTTACCAAACTGCTAGCCACCCACTCAGAGCAGTGTGGGCGGGACATCCCCAGCAGCCCCAGGCAGATGGATGGCTGTCTCCACTGGGTACCCCCCAGGGGGGCCTCTTCCCCCGGAGCCTGCCCCTGGCCTTCATTGCAGGGATGGCAGGCTCCAGAACCTGGGTGGGGGTCTTTCTCCTGGGCCCTCAGCCCCTATACTTGGAAGCTTTAGGTGGAACCCCGCCTCCTGGAAACGCCGAGTGGGCCCCCTCCAGGGGCCCCGATTCAATTCTAATGTTACAGCCAGCCTGCAGCTGGTGCGCCCCAGACAGGGGTCCCTGTGTGTGCTGACGCGGAATGTGTCTTCAGGGGACAGAAAGTTAATTATTGCCCAGACAAAAACTGCTTGATTAAAGTTGTTCTAAGTCCTGGTGATTCAGGTTCTGAAAGCTGCCCTTTCACCTTTGGCAGAAACTTTCACCCGTGGGGTCTGGGAGCCAGCAGGACTTTGATAGCACACTGGGCCTCTTTGTGTTTTCATTTTGATCCTCAAACATGATTAACTGGAAGGAGTCACGGAGAGCCCTTGTGTTGGGGGAGGGGCTGTGTTTACTGGCAGTTTGTTGTGTGACCTCCCCGGCATTTCTAGCTGGAAAAGTATGCCATTGTTCTATACGTCTCTGACAGTGTAACGGAGACGCTGCCCTGTGCGGATGGGGACGGGGGCTGCGCAGAGCTCCGGGGGCTGCGGGAGGACACCATCCCGCAGTGAGGCACCGGAGGCTCCACCCCCAGGCCTCTCCGGGCCGCACGTATGGTTGCAAAACAAAACTACCAGTCAGGTACCTAGGCACACGGGGCTGGGTGTTTTAATTGGCATGTCGCGGTTGCTAGTGAAGACAGACTTCACATTTTTTATAGGCTGTTAGTATTTCTTCTTTTGTGAAGGACCTGTGTTCTTCCTATTTTTGCTTCGGTGCGTTCAAACATTTCCTTTGGTTTTTACAAACTCTTTACGTGTGAAAGAAAGTGATCCTTGGTTTTGTGTGCTGCCAATTTTATTTCCAAGTGTGTCACTTGCCTTTTTACCTTGCATTTTTAAAAAACCATTGGGATATTTAAAGTGTTTATGCGGGTAAATCTGGCCTGGAGAAGACACCAGGGCGTTGCCCATCCCAGCAACATCTGGGGGTTAGAGAGGCTGCCGTTTGGCTCTGGGCTGCGGGCCCTGCTTCCTGCCGACCTCACTGTCCCATGCGGCTCTGTAGGCTCCTAGTCCCCGCAGGCGGGAAGTTTAAGGAGTTTTCTGTGCGGGTGTCTGGTCAGATTCCAGCTAGGTGAGAGGGGCAGCCTGTTATCTGGTGCAGATGGGTTTAGTACAAGGTTTTTTAGACTTTCTGAGTTGAGATTCTTGAGAAAGAATCACTCAGGTCATGTATTTACACGATTTGGCAGAAACCAAAGCTCAGGGTGCAGGGAGGAACCTGGGCGTGCCCCCAGACCGGCCCCCGCGGGTCCTTACAGAGTGCTTATTGTTTCCTCCTGTGAAAACTTCTAGAACCTCATTGGTCGTTTCCGGTTTATTCTTCTTGTCAGATCGGTCATAAATGTCCCGGGGAAGTCATTTATTCCAAGCACGTATGTAACAGTGTTTTGTTTATTAACGTTTACTGCCGACTCTCGTTCCGTGTTTACTGTACCTCTCCTTATTTACCGTTTCCAGTGCTCTGTGGTCACGCCGTCTTGATGTCCTTTCTCTTAGTGGAAAGCGTCCCCATTTCCTCACTCTGTTTGCTTCTGTCTTTGGGAAGCCGCCTTCCTCTCAGCCCAGGATTTCCGTCTGTGGTTCTCTCTCAGCCCCAGTGTCTTTGCAGCAGACCAGCCGCCCACAAGTCCCTTGGACCGTTGTCCGTAGCCTGTGGGCAGGCAGGGCTGGGCCTGTCCTGTTCCTGGCACATCCCACATTCTCTCGTTGTGTTCAGTGGGGAATGCGGACATTGTCACCGCTCCTCACATGCGCCTTTGTTGGCTGCATTCCATAAGTAAGCTCTCGGCCCACTGAAGTCAAGAGCTTGCCCACCAGCCCTCGAGGCTTGGGTCACTGGGACAGGCTTGATGCTGAGGATAGGACGGAGCAGGCAGGGAAAATTCCAGCATCCTCGACCCCCACAGTCTGCCTCCTACCGTGGCCCCCATGCCCAGTGGGCACCAGATCCGCCCACGCCTGACTTGAGGGGCTCTGGGGCCTCTGAGGTCACGCTGACCCTGCTCCTCTTGACACCCCTCTTCACCACAGACACTTGGAACCCTGTCACTCATGGCGACTGATATATACAGATGTAACCTAGACACAGTGCTGCAGCTGCCAGGTGGTGTCCTGGCCCCATGGGATGGAGGAGAGGAAAGGTTTATAGTGGAGGAACTTGCCTGACGTGACCCCACGGGAAGAAACCTTGAGGCAGCCAGATGCTCTCACACAGTTAGTCAAGGAGTCTGGTGGGATGCCAGTGAGATGGTCTGAAGTACAAGAAAATGGACAGTGGGGCGGGGCCCACCACAGCTATGGCTGGGGTAGGTGACAAGGGACCGGGGCAACTTAGGGAGGAGGAGCCAGGAGGTGGGGGTGAGTTGGGGATGATGCAGGGCTGGGAGTGCTATGTCCCACCCCCCATACAGGCTGATCCAGCCCACCGCCCAGCTAGGACATGCCCTTCCAGGCAGAGGTGGGTCCGAGGCCACCTGCAGAGCATCCTGGGATCCCAGGGAGGCAGCCCCAACACCAGTGACTTCAGTGACACGCTTTCACAGTGTAGGGTCCTAATCACTTACACACAACTTTAAGACATGCGGCCTGTGATGTAGCAGTGGCAGGATGTATTTTACATGGGCTCTGCTAATGAAATGCCTGGATTTCGTAACGTTTGGTTCTGAGTCTGTTCAGTATTGGCAGTGGGTCTCGTGGCTTTTGCACTAGTGATATCTGTCTAACCCCAAGTAACTGTGTCCTTGGGAAAGCGCCAACCCCAGGCAGGCGGCCAGGATCTGAGCTCTTCTGCCTTCTTTATTCAGGCCTGTGGCAGGTCTGGAAGCCCGGGGCCTCGCAGGCAGTGTCAGTGTGTGGATGGTCGTGGAGGGAACCAGCACCCTGACCCCTGCCTGCTGGAAACTCCGCTGCCCGAGCCACACACGCAGAGTGCCGCCAAGGGGCATTCCAGTCCTTGAATATCTGGCCCCTCCTGCTGTCCCTGGGAGTTCTCAATCTTGGTGACTCACTGTCACCTGGGGTCCTCCCTGCCTCCTTCAGCAGGGCTGGTGGGCCAAGAGTTTGCATTTTGAACATGAGACTGCTGCTGACCCCTGCATTTTTAAGGCCAGAATGGCCTGTGCTTTCTCTGGGCAATGGTGCCCAGGAGCCTGGATGGTGGAGGACACCTATGTGTGCGCCTCCCCTACACCTGTGCCCACACGCACATAGGGGGATGGGACACGACCCCACAGGCCTCACCGTCAGCAGTGGGGGTGTAGGGGGAACATGGAGTCAGGCAGAACTGGCCCCAGAGAGGCTAACCTTCTGAGGAGGAAGTCCAAGGGTGCTTCCTGGAGGAGGAGGCCTGAGCCGAGCCCTAGGCAAGGGCTCAGCTGGGTGTTTGGTGATTTGTGGTCACATGCTCCTTGCTGGTGCAGAAAAAGAAGGTCGTGAGATCAAGGGTCAGCTGATAGGGGGAGTCCGAAGGGCATTTGGAGGAATAAACAGAATGGCCTCAGCCGGAGTCAGCGCACGGCCCTGGGACACACCCTGCCTGCCACCGGTTTTCGTACGGCCTACAGACTGGAAGGCTCCCCATGCTTAAGTGGTTGGAAAAAAGGGAGAGTGTTTTGTGACATGTGAAAATCTTATGAAATAAAAATGCCCGTGTCCCTAAAGTTTGGTTAGACAGCCTCGCCCCGTCTTTTCCATGTTGTCTGGGCAATCTCCTGGCACAACGCAGCCCTCGTTTCAGAGGCCTGGGCAAGCAGATCAGTTGGCCCTTTTCAGAGAACGTTTGCCGACCTCTGCCCTGCGCCTTTCTGTTGAAGAGTAGTTCAAACGTGTGCCTCGGAATTGACGAAACATGGTCTTTGTTGAGGGGAAAAAACACACTGAAGTAAATCCCAGTGGATTAAGATGTTAAGTAGAAAACAGAAAATGCTAGAAAAAGCACTGAGAACGCTTGTAATCTCCTGGCGGGGAACCTTTTAGAAAGTGGCATCACAGACAGAAGTCACAGTGCATAGCAGAGCCTGCTTGTTCTGTGTCCTGGAGGCGTCATATGTCCCAGGCGCAGGGCCCTCCTGCGTTTGCGGGAGCCCCGTTAGCACTGGGAGGCCCTGGATCCCCAGCTTCACGCACTTGGCTCTGAGCAGTCAGCGCTGCCCCCACATCCTTACCCTTTGGGGATCAGGGGGCCTTGCAGAGAACGCCCCATTGCAGCCATGGCTGAGGTCCTTATAAGCATGTACTGTCCCCAAGCCGGCAACCGTCCCTTGCTCCCTGCCTCAGGCTTAGGGCCTCCTGTTGAAGTGGGTGTTCTGTCCTCTCCACAGTGGGCCCTCTGCACTCACAGTTCGGGACATGGCCCCTGCTTACAGTGCCATCTGTCTTATGTCCCTTGGGGATACCACTTTCATTGACACACCTCATCTTTGTTTTATAGTCCTGTCCCTTTTAGACACCAAGATCCGAGGTGGCAGGCCCCGTTCAGTGCCATGTCCTGGTGCTCAGTGCAGGACTGAGAGCATGTGGGCGAGCGTGTGGGGACAGGGTGGGTGAGTGGGTGAGTGAATGAACGGATGAAATTGACTCTGGGCTGAGTGGCCCATGTGCACGGAGAACCAAGAGCTCACTCCGAGCACTGTGGTCTCTTTTGTTCCCGCTTCTCACTTGTTTTATGGAAAGGTGACATCGCAAAGAGAGTGAGACCTAAATTCCACCTGGTTAATCCAGTGCCGTTTCCTGCGACGTCTGAGGTTTCACCAGCAGAAGCCCTTGCCTGGCCCAGGGCAGGGGCCCCTCTCATCATGGTTCACGTCACCCACTGAAATCTTGACCTCAGACAGTGCCAGGATCTGTGAGTCAGGGTCTCTCTGTGCCCCTGCCGCCTGCCTCAGAACCACCGGTGACGTTTCTCTCCTGCTGTGTTTAGGGGATGATCGCAGAGCTGAGGGTGCGCAGGGACCCCCAGGTGAGCCCCATGCACTGCCTGGAGGATGACGATGATGACGATGATGACGGGGTGAGTCTCCCTCCCGCGCCCCATCCCCACTCCATGGGAGGACAGTCTGAGTCAGTGGGGGCTGGCCTTCCCCCCGAGAACCCCAAAGTGATAAGACTAGAAAGGTCTCTCTGAAAGACGCCACTTGAGGTACCAAGGACCTGGGAACATTTTCAGTTGCCCTGTAGCATCAAAAAGAGCCTCCCTTTCCCTGGAGCTCTCCGTTCAAGCACACATGAAATGTAAAGTGAATGCTGGGTAGAAACTGTCCCCGGGACAGCCAATGGGTGACACAGTTGATCACAGTCGGTGAGGCAAAAATGTGCGTGTGTTTGTAAGTGCGAATGAGTGAGTGTGTGTATGTGCACACTCTCATGTGGGACCTGAGGAGACGGATCCACCCGTACTTGGGTGTGGACAGACAGGAGGACAGCCATGTGCTGGGGGGTAGGGGGAGCGCTCCAGACAACAAAACCTGCCCCCAGTGACCACAGTTGTGAATAGAGTGGGGTCACCTGGTCCTGTCTCCTCAGCTGCCTTCCGTTCTGCTTCGTGTCCACCACGTGGCCAGTGTGCTGATAAGCCTGGCTGTTGCCCAGGACAGTGGCCCAGGAGCAGGGTGACATGTGGAAAGAAAGGAACGTGTTTCTTTGTGGTTCTCTGTACGTCTGGCTAGGAGCCAAATTGATTTCCAGTGGGTTGTTCTAATTGGCCTGACCGGATGCGCCTCGTTGGCGACCAGCGGACAGTGCTCACAGGAAGGCCGCTTCCCTCTTGGAAGCCACAAAAAACGCTCCCCCCTCTTTCTGCCTTCTCCCTCCTGCCCTGGCCTGGGATGGGTGTGGGACAGGCGGGACCTGCCCCGGTTTGCTCTCCAGGCCCTGCTGGTGCTGGGGCTTCTGTCACCAGCTTCTTCCTCGTTTCCTGTGAACCCTTCAGGCGTCAGGAGACTTCGGAAGTGGGCAGGAGGAGAGCCACGAGCTTCTCCAGAAGGAAGCGGTGAGTAGTAGCAGGGTCTCCGCCCAGGGCCCTGTTCATCCCAGCCTGGGCCACTCTCCCTCTCGTCTCTCGGGGATGCTTAAAACCATTTTTCTAATTCTTCACATTCCTTTGGTCCCTGAGGTGACCTTGACATTCTGATTGTTCTCCCATTAGCTGGTAGGGCCCTAAGGGACTAGATGGTCTGGAGGTCAGAGAAGGGGAAAGTTGAGCAGGGCAGCCCGCGGCCAACTCAGTGAGTTTCCCAGCTCACCCCGCCTGAAACAGCGCGCAGGCAGGGGTGTAGCTCAGGGATGTGAGTGAGATGCTCCGGCCCCTCCCCTCCACCATCTGCCTCATGGTGTCTTTCCCCAGGGAGTGACAGGCCAAGTGCTGAGCTGCCCTGGGAGGGACAGTTGCCTCCCCAGGTGAGGCAGGTGGGCCCCTGGCCTTGCCAGGATGGAGGAGGGGCAGGTGGCTCTTAGGGAAGCAGGGCCAGGGGGCTCGCCCACCTGCGTGCAGGCTGTGGTACCTGGTGGGCCCCTGGACATGGGTCATTATGTGGTGGCCCAAAACAGTCCCCCAAATGTTGGACAGCTTGTGTGTTCCTCACCTTCTGAGCCTCCTCCTCACAGACGTGCGGCTCCTGTGGGATGCACACCAGCCACTGGAGATGCAGGGACCCCGCAACCCTGTGGTGTCTGAGCTGCGCTGGAACCACAGCATGAAATGCCACAGCTTGGCGGCCTCCTTTCATAGCCTGGAGGCTCAAAGACAAAAAAAGGGGGTCCCTATTTAGATAGTCTCACCCTGAGCCCACAGCCTGTCCCTGGCCAGCCTCCCGGGTGGTCAGGAATGCATTAGCAGGACACTGGTAGTGAGCTTGGCTTCTGAGTATCAGAGGAACTGGGTGGAAGCCTCTGGGGATGGATGAGCCTGGTCCAGGTGGGGGTCCCCAGCTACAGGGGAGGGCCTGGAGTCCAGCTCTGGCTGCCACTCACCCACTTGCTGTGGGGGAAGCCCCCAGAGAAGGCTCACAGGATGACAGTCACCCCCTACACAATGTCCCCAGGGAGCATTTGCCAACTATAGGGTGACCAGATGCAGGAGTGTTTCGCCTGTGTATTCGAACATCCACTTGCACCCACGTCCTCGTGGCACCCAGGTGCCTCTGGGAAAAGGGAAGACCAGTTTTCAGAGAAGAGCAGCCTCATCCCCTCTGGGTGGGGGTGGATGGCAGTCACCCAGCCGTGGAGTGCCTGGTAAGGGCCCTCGTTATAGCCACACCCAGTGTGTGCAGGGAACCATCAGAGCTCCCGCCATCTGAGGCATCTGTGACAGTGTTGCCCACTTGTCCTTCTCTGTTGGGACCACAGGAAGGAGCCAGGGCTCTGGAGTGTCTTCGAGGGGCCGCCCTGGGCCCTCCCTCGCATGGGGGAAGGTGGTGGGCATGGGGGTTTCAGTGACTCGTTGGGCTCCCCGGTGGGGTGGCCACTCGAGGGGCCCCTACCCCACAGGCTGTTCAGAAGAAAACAGCTGTGGAGGGCCCCGAACTTCTTCCTGCCTCAGATGAAGTCCTGATGGCTTCTTACCTCATCTTCCTCAAAGTCTAGAAAGATCTTATTTTAAAACCAAATAAACCTGAGCCCGCCATTTGACAGCATAAGCATTCACAGGGTGCCTGAGTTTGCTGGATAACGGGGCTGCTTTCCCACCCTCACCTTGCCAGGGCGCGTCCCTAAAACCCAGCTTCCCCGAGGCTCCCCCGGTCACTTCTCCTCCCTTGGCTGGAGGCAACATCTCAGAAGATTCCAGAACAGAAGAAATCGAGGAACAATCCACTGTGTCTTTATTAGGAGGTAAAGCTCTTGCGGGGGTGTGTGTGTTTAGTGGGGTATGTGTGTGTTAGTGCTGTGCACAGGCATGCGTGTGTGTTTGGCCAGGTGAGGGGCTCCTGTCCTTCACAAACACTAGCCCCACCACGGGGATTGGTCAGTCAGTCGGCACCTGCACTGCCCCCTCGCCACCCTGTCACATTTGGGATCATCTGTGGGAAGAGGCTACCCCAGAAGTCAGGGCAGAGTGGCTGCTTGGCCATATACTTCTCTTTCCCAGTGTTTGTTTCTTGTTTTCTCATTTCTGGGGAAATCTGTGAGACCGTCTTGAGTGCGCTTCCAGAGCAACCTGCCACTGCTCAGTCTGGGGGCCAGTGGCCCGCTGGGAGGACATGAGAGTCAGTGGTGAGAGCAGAGGCATCGCTGCCCAGAACATTCGTGAAATAGGCCTGCCCTGCGGTCAGCAGTTGGGGTTGGGGACTTCTCCTGGTGGCCTGACAGGGGTGCTGGCCTGGAGAGCGCACAGGCGTGGACCTGCCGCAGGCAGGGCCAGGGCACCTGGGATGAGCGGAAAATGCAGTGGGCCTCAGTCCGCTGCTGCTTCAGAACCCACTGCCACAAACTTAGCTGCTTACAGCCGCGCCATGTCTTGCCTCTCAGCTCTGCAGGCAGGAGTCCTACTAGGAGCCGAGAGCTGAAGGCGGGGCGTGCAGGGCCGCTTCCCTGCTGGAGGCTCAGCAGAGGGTTGGTTCGCTGCAGCCGTGGGATTGAGGGTCCAGGTTCCTTGCTGCTGTGGGCCAGGGACTGCTCTTGGGTTCTAGAGGTCACTCACATTCCTCAGCTCCTCCTCCTTGGGACCCCCTTCCTGCCTTCCTCCTCTGTTCTAGGGCCTCAGGTGATGATGGGGTTGTACCCTGAATTCCCAGAATAATCTCCCTCTGTTAAAGTCAGCGAGTCAGTAACCTGGCCATTATTACACCTGCCAAGCCCCTTCGTGGCAGTGCCTGGGTTAGTGTCTGGCTGAGTAACCAGGAGGCGGGAATCTCAAGGGGACATCTATGGGGTTAGTTCTCTCTTTACCATTATGTCAAAGTTTTACAAAATTATGTAGACATCTTTTGTTTAGAAAAAAATGATTGCTTTTTAAATGACTGAAATAATAACATATGTTCAATGCAGCCAAATTAGAAACAGAAAAGAACAAAGGAGCGAGAACTGACTGTTTGGTCCTCCGGGGTCCCGCTCTCCACGTTCTCCCCTCAGTGGGCTAAGGATCTAGTACCTGTGGCTTTTGTCAGGGACGTGCTTCCCAAGGGCACAGCCAGGATGGACAGGGTGATGCGTCCAGCCCCTCAGAGTTCCGAGTGAGGGACACACGCCCACCTGGACCACAAGGTGGCCCAGCCCCCGCCTGGCAGTGCTGTGGGGCCTGGGCTCCTGGTCTGGGCCCGTCTAGGTGTAAAGTGTGGATTTCAGTTCTGTTGTTTTTGTTTACATGTCCAGTCTCTCCAGCTCCACTTATCAAAAAGCCTGCTCTTGCTCCCACCAAGTTGCCTTGGAGTCTTTGTTGAGGACCAGTTGTCCGTCTGTGTGGGTCTCTCCCCGTCTCTGCTCGGGTCCGTAGATCTGTCATGATGGGACGCACAGCCCATTGTTTCTGCAGCCTTGTGCTGAAGCAGGAGATCAGGTCTGTGCATCCTCCAGATCTGCCCATCACTGACAGAACTGCTTTGCTGTTCTCTGCCTTTGCGTTTTCTTAGGAATTTCAGAATCAGTTTGTTATTTTTCTATAAGAACAGCCTGCTGGGGTTTTGGTTGGAATGACATTGAACTGGTAAGTCGGTGTTGAGGGAGGGGCTTGGATGTCTCAAGAATACTGAGTTTCAAGAATACTGAACACAAGCCGTCTCCCTGTACTGAGGGCTTCACTTTCTGTTCTTCTCTTAGTGGTGGCTTTTCTGTTGTCAAGGTTTGCAGAGGCAGGGGTTTTACATTTGCCTTAAATCACGCTCATGCTTCGAATACATCCTTGGAGGTTTCCACCCCACACCAGCAGGAGAAGAGGCTGGGCTGCCCTCCTGTGGCTCACTGTGACTCTCAGTGGGTCCTGGGGGTGGGGGCGGGGTCAGGGCTGCTTGGGCATCATCTACAGGGCCCCTGTAGGAGGCAGGGCTCTGAGCAGAGCAGACGGTGGGGAGTGGTTGGCTCCACTGTGCAGGGATCACAGGCGCCCACACATGGATGCAGCTTCGCTTTGTGCTGGCAACAGGACAGGCGTCCCCCAGAGTGGTGCACACGGGTGACACCGGGCAGTGCGAGCTCCCTCGGAGTCACCCAATCACGTTGGGCTGAAGGGTCTCAGTTCCCCTCTAGTCCCTAAGCTCTGCTGCTGTGCTGTCCCCAGAGCGCCAGTCAAACCCCAGCCAGGGTCAGACATGCCTCTGCAAGCCACCGTGCACACGCGACATGCCAGCATGGTGTGATTCCTATGTCTTCTGACTGCCTCAGTGATGCTGGAGTGACTGGGTGAAAGATGTTGGGGAACAGCCTCGAAGTTCACCCACGGATTGTGTGTCAAGCAGAGAGGGGGAGGTGCCACCCTGCACCCAGTGAGGGAACTGACAAATGGGAGAAGCGAAGAGCAGAGGCAGTGTGGGTGGGGCCACATACAGGCACTGCAGAGGCCTGGGCCCTGCCCTTCTCTGTGTGGTGGTGTTTGCACAGCTCTGGGGACGCGCACGGCTCTGGCAGGGGATTGGTTTGGCCAGAGTTGGCCCCTGGCAGAATCCTTGATGGGGCCCTGGTTCCCCCACTGTCACCATTCCCCAAAAAGAAGCCACACAGGACACAGCTGGGCAGCATGGAAACCCGAATCAGGCTGTGGGTCAGGTCACTGTATGTGACAGTGCTGGGCTTCCCAGATGTGACCATCAGGTTGTCAGAAAATGTACTCGTTCTTGGGAGATTGACATTCAGGGGGGAAGGTCATGATAATGCAGGGGACCCTCAAGTGACTCAGCAAAAGAAGTGGAGTGTGTGTGTGTGTATGAGTGTCAGAGTGTGAGAGAGAGCGAGCTGGGGTGTGGCTGAGGGGGCGGGCAGCCCTGGAGGGGAGGGTGAGCCGAGAGCAGAGACTGGGCCACCCTTTGGAGGTCTGACCTCTGACCCTTACCTCCACCCTGCAGCTCATACCCTTCCTGGCTCAAATACAGTCACCACCTGGGACGGGGGTGTCCAGAGCCCTGAGGACATCCTGAAAGAGGTGAGGCCCCCTCCCTGACCCAGGACCATGGAGGCTCCAGAGCAGTCGGTGCTTCTGGTTCGCTCAGTGGTGACCCGACCAAGCCCTGGGCCCACCCACTTCCTCTCTGTCCCTGTGCCTGGTACGAGGTGGACCTGGCTGGGAGACTGTGGCCTTAGCATGAGGAGCATCTGGGCAGGGATAGGAGGACAACTGGACAGACCCCTGTTCATGTCAGTGTCACCAGCCTGAACCCTGTGGGTGTCCACTTGTGTCTCCTATGTGTGTCCACCCATGTGCCCTATGTGTTCCACCCTGCCTGTCCCTGTGTAGTACGGAGCCCAGCCCAAGATGCAGGAGAGTGTGCTGGTGGGTGGGCAGGTAAGGGTGTGTATGGCCCCCCCAACCTGTGCCCTTTCCTCTTCCCAGGGTCTCCCAGGCCCAGTGGTGCAGAGCCCCGATACACAGTCTGTCTCTGGGCCGAAGGGACCCCCTGGCCCCCAGGGGCCCCCAGGGAAGGATGGCACCCCTGGAAGGGATGGGGAGCCGGTGAGTACATGTTTCCCCTCGGTCCAGCTGGGGTGGGGTTCAAGCAGGAGGGGGAAAGGAAAGGGTGCAGCTGGTGTAGCAGAGCAGCTGGACAGTGGGGACCCTGGAGACCTGGGAGACCACCCCAGGGTGGTCTGCACTATGTGGGCTGCTCCCCTCCCTGGGGGATAGCTGGAGGGTGCTGGGGAGGCTGTGGGCAGGCAGTGAGGCCAGCCCACCACAGACGAAGGCAGTCAGACATTGGGTGGAAGGTTCACCTCCACTCAGACAGCCCTCCCTCGGGAGTCAGGCCTGTGGAGGGCGTGGAGCCGGGGCCAGTTCCATGTCGGACAGCACGGGGCCAGGAGCCCATGAGTCCACCGCTAACCGTTCCTCTTCCATGTTCCAGGGCCACCCTGGGGAAGACGGAAAACCCGTAAGTTTGCTTTTTCTCAGAGCCAGATACTGTGTTCAGCGTTTGTGTGAGACCCTCGGGGCTTTTATCCTGTGACCCTCTTCAAGCTTGACATTGTGAAGAGATTTTAAAATGAGGAATGCAACTTAACTTTGTTAAGAAAATACAAGTCTGATTGTTGATAGAAAGATAAAGTTATGCATACGTATTGAGACATTTAGGCTAACTACCAGGGGGAGAAAGGGGGGGGGGAAGGTATATCTTCCAAATTCTTTTTTTAATTTTAGTACTTTATTTATTTATTTTAGACCGAGGGGAAGGGAGAGAGAAAGAGAGGGAAAGAAACATCAATGTGTGGTTGCCTCTCGCACACCCCCTACCGGGGACCTGGCCTGGCCTTCGACCCAGGCATGTGCCCTGACTGGGAATCAAACCGGCAACCCTTTGGTTCTCAGGCCAGTGCTCAGTCCACTGAGCCGCACCAGCCAGGGCTAGCTTCCAAATTCTTAGAAGAAAAAGGATGCATAATGGAGAAACGGAAGGATGCCCACGGTTGGGAGGCAGCACAACGCACGGAGCAGAAGACGCATTTGCACGCGTTGGTGCAGACTTGTCCTTGGTCTCAGCAGATGTGAGGGTTTCTGTTTTAAAACACTTGGTTTGGATTTTTGAAAATCAAAAAATACTACTTCCAAGAAACACGATAAAATGACACAAGAAGGTCACAAATAAAGATTTGGGAAGCAACAGACGAGCAAACAGCAACAGGCAAGAGGAGGTGTCGGACAACAAACCCTGGACACGAAAAACTCAAGTTAGCCTTCCAGACGAGAAGGGGTGTTCCATGTTGATGCCTGGGTGGTCCCCCGGGAACCTGTTCACTTCACAACTGATGCAAAGCTTTGCACCCCGACTGCTAAGGGGTGCGAGGAAAGTAACTTATGCTCAGTGGTAGTGGGGGCTTCTGCAGAGCCGGGCCGTGGTGGAGCAGGGAAGGTGAGTGGATGGGTGTGTGAGCGGTTCAGGATTCAGTTGACTAGCTTGCTCTAACAGGGCACATTAGCGTCGCAGAGTTTCTAGTCCGACAAGCCCTGTACAGTCTTCCAAGCACACGTGGACATATAAACACTTGATGGCCGTTTAGGCCTTTTACCTGGGTAGCGCACACATGGCACGCACCTGTGCTGCTCTCCAGTGAGGATGTCCACGGATGTTGGCTCTGTGCAGGTTCTCCTGAGCACTGTCTGCAAGACGGGGTGCTGTGCAGCACCTTGGGAACCCGAGGTATCCACCTGCGGCCCCAACGCGGGCTCAGCTCTGTCCTCAGTGCTCTGCAGGGGAGCGGACATTCAGCACACAAAGCCACAGAGCTGCATGTCTGGTGGCTCAGATGATGATGGGACAGAGGTACCTTCTCCATGACTGAACTGCCTGCCTGTCTTGCAGGGTGACATTGGGCCACAGGGCTTCCCGGGAACCCCAGGAGACATGGGCCCCAAGGGTGAGAAGGTGAGTCCAACCTGGCTGAGATGTGGGCGGGCCACATTGCCATCTGGACCCCCAACTGGCAGCGGGGTTGTGCTCCCTCATGTGACACAGCATCTTCTATTCTCAGGGGGATCCTGGGGTTGGGCCCAGAGGACCCCCAGGACCCCAAGGGCCTCCAGGGCCACCAGGACCTTCCTTCAGACATGACAAGCTGGTGAGTCCTACCTGCTGCCTCTTGTACCACAGGGGTCCACCCTCCATCCCAGTAGAAAGACCTACTCGGCCCAGGGGAGGCAGCTCCTGCCTGCGGGGCCAGGGCCGGGCTATGCGGTCTGGGGGAGAGCAGGAGTCCTCTGGGTGGGGCAGGGCCTCAGACAGGCTTCCCTGCAGGCTTCTCTCACTCGGTGCAGGGATCCTGTGTTCACTCTCCTTGCTTCCCATGGTAAACGTCTTGACCCGGTGGCGACATGGGGCATTGCTTAGGGTGCAGCACAGTTCAGGGCAGGCAGCTTGCCCGCTGACTGCAGGCAGGGCTGGGGCTGGGGGAACGGCACTGGGCTCTGCTCTGGGTGATGGGTGTCTGGGCTCTTTCCCACAGACCTTCATTGACATGGAGGGGTCCGGCTTCAGCGGTGACCTGGAGAGCCTTCGAGTGAGTGACCCTTGGCCCAGGTGGCTCCTGCCCCACTATGTTCATGCACAAGTGAACCATGGGGGCGGGGTGGGGACAGATCAGGTAGGGGAGGGCCTGGCCCTTGGTGGGTGTGCTGTGCGTGACTGTTCTGTGTTTTTCTGTGTCCAGGGCCCAAGAGGTCTCCCTGGCCCCCCGGGGCCCCCTGGTGTCCCAGGCCTGCCTGGAGAGCCAGGCCGCTTTGGGGTGAACAGCTCAGTCATCCCAGGACCCGCCGGCCTTCCCGGTGTGCCTGGGCGGGACGGAAACCCTGGGCCCCCTGGCCTCCCGGTAAGACCTGCCTCCCCTCTGCTGCCCTCCCCCATCAGGGTCAGCTGGGAATAGGGAGAACACCAAGTGTGCGGGCCTCTCTTCCTGTCTGGGCACTGGCACACCGGGTGGCCTCATGCAATGCCGTTCACTTCTCGGTCCTTCAGTGGCCAGCTGACCTCACGGTGGCCATCTCCAGGAGAGACTATCATGGGGTCAGAGTGGGCCTCAGAGCCTGGCTACGTCCCTGCTCCCTGCACTGGGGACACAGCAGCCCATTGGTGCCCACAGACGTCACTGTTATAATTGGGTCACAGGAACCAGGTGCGCGTAGCCTGGTTTTCACCTGGTAATACACTCTGGACTTGTCATTCACCAGAGTGTGAAGTCCTCCTAAGGACGGCACACATCCCACTTCAGTGAGAGTCCGCCCCAACATCATGGGTGAGGCAGCCCCTTGCCACAGATCCGCTGCTCCTCAATTTGATCAGCGACTCAAAAAAAAAATATATATATAGGAAAGAAGTTTAAAAACTGAGCAAAGCAGCATGAGCTTTCTGACCTGTGTTACTGTGGGTGGGGGAGGGGGATCTCCTGTGAGCCCCAGGATTCCAGCGTGTCCTTGATTCTCAAGAAATCTGTGAACACCCAGATCATTTGCTAACTCACCGCTTTCTCAGCCCCTGAGTTCCCTCTGGCCCACATTCTGCTTTCTCTCCCCCAGGGGCCTCCAGGTGCTCCAGGGAAAGATGGGCAACCAGGAGAGACCGGCCAGAAAGGCAGTCTTGTAAGTCACTTCTCCAGGTGTCCAGGGTGTGTGTGACCTAGAGCCACATAGTGTGGCCACAGGGTGACCAAACCCTGGATGTGGCATTTGGCCCTGGTGACCTCATGAAGGAGAAATGCCACAAGGCTGGCAACACCGGCGGTTGTGGGGGGCTTTACCCCAGCAGGCAGCCACCATCACCATCGTCATCACGGGGCCACAGTCGGGGGCCTCGGGCTCCTTGCAGTTCACTTAGAGCCACAGCCAGCTGGGGCTCAGGGAAAATTCAGGACTCATTATCACGGTTCTTTTATGACAACTGGACTAATGCCTTTTGAAGAATTTTGACACTTTATTTGATTTGGGTGTTCTCATTTCGAGTCTCGATTTTGGTTGTGTCCGTAGTGGAAACGTTTTCGAGGCTGCAGCAACCTCTGACCGGGGCCATGGTTTCCTCCTGGTCTTCACTGAATGAATGGGGTGCCGGCCTGCAGCCATTTGGAGACACTTCCATGTGGCGCCTTCCATGAGCACTGGGCTACTTTTTTGGGGCTCAGCCAAGGGGGTGCATTTTAAGAGAACCCTTGTGTGCTCAGAGGTCATTGCTTTGCTCGCCTGAGCTAGAAGGGCTGTGCTGGGGCTTTCGCCACTGGGCACACGGTGTGGTGGGGACATGCTCTCAGCAGCAGGGTCAGTTCGGTTCCCCTACGGCTGAGTCTCCCCTGGAGCCTCTGTCCCCACCTGAAACAGGGGCAATGATGGGAACAGCCAAAGGAATGCCAGGGCCAGGAGAGGCACTTGGAGTTTTAGACACATGTCTTCCAGGAGCAGCGCTCAGGCACCCCAGATCCCAGGGCCAGGAGAGAGGAGAATCAGAAACGATTAAGTCAGCATAAATGGGAAAACGGACCTGACCAGGAAGAATGAATGAAACCCTGTGTGCTTTTCTCTTGCTGGCTGCTCATTGGTCTGTTTTTGTAGTAATCATTCTCTTTCCTGCAGGGCAAAGCGGGCCTCCCAGGACCTAAGGTACAGACATACTGCTGGATCTAGATTGGGTGCTGGGTGGAAGTAATCCCTGCACCGCCCAAGGGCACAGGAGTGGGCAGGCAGGCTGGGAGCGAGTGAGCTGTCCTTGGTGCTGATAATGGGGTCTGGCCCACGTGCCCTGGCTCTGTCCATCCTGCCAGGAGTTGCCCAGGCAGCAGGCGTCCCGTTTGCCCTTTGGGATCCTGAGTGTGTCCCTGATGCTCTCACACAAGGGGAGGCCACCCAGATGTGGGGCTTCACTGCTGCATCTGTGCCACCCCCCCACCATAACTGGCCCCAGGTCTCCTCGAGGATCCACTCTATCTTTGGGCTGGACAGGGTGGGCCTAACTGAGAACTTCCCCAGCGTGTCCAAGGAGCAATACCCAAAGAAACTGCCTGGATGTGGCAAAGCTCCAGGCCTGGGGTCCACTAGAAAACCTGTGGGGGATGTGAGGAGGAGGGTGACAGTGGCATCAGAACCAGCTGGGAGGAGCCTAAGGAAGAGATGAGCTCAGAGCAGACACGCGTGTGTGCATAAACGTGTATCCACACAGAATACGGGCCCAGGGCTGGGTGAGGAAACTGGGATGGGGGTACACCCGGGACAGATGCAAGCAAGATACAGTTAGTTCCAGCATGCCCCCAGATTCCAGCTCGTGGAGTGACTGAACATCATGGTCAGATATTCAGCTAGGATAACTCAGACTTTTTAGGAACCTCAGGTCATGTGAATGAAAATTCTAGATCCTTAACGATGTAATTAAAACCTGTGTAGGACACTGGGGGGCGGAGGGGAGAGGATGAAACTAGATAGAGATTTCAAAGAACAAACTTGAATATGAACATTTTAAAGATCAAAAATTAGATGAGATTTTTAAATACAAAAAGATGAAAGGCACTAAGATTAAAATCAAGAAACTGAAGTGGAAGATTCCAAAAAATATCAACCCTTGGGTGAAGTGGGTAGTAAAAAATAAGAGATGTTATGTATCTATTGAAATAAAAACAGTGAACACAGCTAAGATGTAATAGGACAAGGCCCCCCCGGGTGCTGGTGATGAAAGACAGGTGGAGACGGTGAGGGTCGGGTGGCAGAGCAGCAGGTGAGAGCTGGGGGTCCGGTCCTGACCCATGGGGTACCTGCAGAGGCAGCGGTGAATGGATCCCTCCGTTACTGGAGAGGCCGCTGAAGGAAGTGGAACTGGCCCAGGTCAGAGCACAGTGCTTCCAGGAGGACCCTGGGAAGAGAGGCTGTGGTCAGCATTGCCAAGGCCATAGAAAGGTGGCCCTCCCGCCAGCATGGGGCAATGGTCGCACTTGTGCCCTTGCTGTGAGCCAGTGGGCTCCGTGTCTTTCACGGCCCATCGAAAATCCGGTCACCTCCATTTAAAGATGAGGAAACAGGTTCAGGGGTTAAGTGGTCACAAGGGGGTGGGGCTGTGCCCAGGCGTGGACTTAGCATGAGGGCCTCCCTGTCTTGGGTCCCAGTGTCCCCTGCTCCCCTGCACTGGGCTCCTGCCTGGCTCTTGGAACCCTCAAGCTCCGAGCAGCAGGTCTGCCTCTGAGACTGGAGCCCCACGTTGCACCTGCCTCCTGGCTCTTGCTCCCTGAAGCTGTGCCTTGTGTCCCCAGTCTGTGCTATGGTAAGGGGGTTCCAAGCCTCCCAGACTCAATCTAAGCCCCCCTGCCTCCTCCCCCTGGCTCCTTCCAGCAGCACCCTGCCCCCTCACTGGCCACAACGCCTCAGGCTCTCCAGCCCCGAGAGTGCAGCACTCTCTTCATGGTGTACCCCAAACCATGAGCATTTTGCTCCCCTAGGATGAATGCCTCAGGTGTGGATATCTGATTCTTGCTCAGTTATTTCATTTTTAAGTGGATGAGATCCTCTCGTAAGTTCAGAAGAGGAGGTGCAATTGGGTTTGCTTGCTTTGCGGAGTGTTATTTATCCCTGTGGCTTTACAGATTTGTGAAAAGCTTTGTAAGGGAATGTAAGTGTGTTGGAGAAAAAGTGGCTGCTTCAGGGTTCAGCTGACACCCACCCTGAAGGCTGAGAGTGATGACATTCTCCCTCCACCTGTGCAGGGAAGCAAGGGAGACCCTGGTCCCATTGGCACTCGTGGGGAGAGCGGCTTGGCAGGACCACCTGGACCGGCAGGACCACAAGGGCCCCCTGGGCCTCCGGGGCCCCCTGGGCCTCCAGGACCAGGACTTCCTGCAGGATTTGTGAGTGTCAGCTGCTCCTGATCCCCAAAAAGCCAAGCCTGAGCCCCATGCCTCCCTCTCAGGATCCCACACCGACTGCCCTGTGGTGGAGTCCCCATGTATGAGCCTTGAGTGGCTGGGTGGGTGGGCTCAGCAGGATGGGCTGGTTGGCCTTGGGGCACAGTGAGTGTGGGTATGTCTCCTGAGTCACATCAGTGCCTGGATAATGCCTCATGATGGATCCATAGGCAGTGGGAGGGGACAGGTGCTCAGTTCCATAGAAGGTCACTGCTCAGGGACTGTGTCCTGGGAATGATGCTGAAGGGCTGGTCCAGGGAGATGAAAGTAGAAACTGAACACGGTCACACAGCCAGACCCGCAGCATATGCTCGAAACAGGAGTAAGTGGCCTAAACTTAAGAGAGGCTGAGGGCGCCCACCCAGCAGGTCCCTGCCCCAGGCAGATGCTTCTTATCTGAGGGTGTCAAGGCTGTCCAACACCCAGTGACTGGGCCCTTAGAGTCCACCCTGCTCAGCCATAGCCAGAGTTCTACCTTGGGCCAGTTGCTGGCCTCAGGGAGGGTCTCTTTCTATAAGAAGAGACGCAGACCCAAGTCATGTGCTCTCCAGGATGACATGGAAGGCTCCGGGGGACCCAGAGTCCAGGACGACACGGAAGGCTCCGGGGGACCCTACTGGCTGGGAGCCCGAAGCGCTGGTGGGCTGCAGGTACTGCCTGCAAGTGGCTTGGTCAGCTCTTGGGGGGTGGGGGGTGGAGGTGCTTGGGGCAGGGGTAGTCTCTGGGACAGGCCCTGAGTGGGGACCAGGAGCACTGCTGCAGAGCCAGCGGGGCCACCTGAGTCCAGGGCTCCATCTACCCAGGGGGCTCCCCCACATGGGAAAATGCCCCAGGTGGTCAAGATGAATGAATGTAGGGGTGGAATGAGCCCTGAAAGCTGCATCTTTCTGGGAAATCTCAGTGTCTGGGTTCTGTTTGGCACCTTGGAAGTCTCAGCTGGCCAGAGGGAGCGACCGAACAAGGTTTCCATTCTGAGCAACGTCAGCAAGGATTTGCACTTGGACAAAACAAAGTCCGTAGTCTGCTAGGATGGCTGTGCCATCTCCGCTCAGCACCTTCCCTTTTCTGTGTTAGACACCTCAGCCCTTGTCCGTAGCAGTTAGCTGCCCTGGCATCAGGGGAGGTGTGAGCCAAGAGGTGACAAAAATCATTGGCTGTGACTCGAAAGTCGGGAAGATCCCATGAGCAGAGATAGCAAGATCTGGGGGCACAGGTCCCTTCTTTCAGGGTTCCATGCCCACATACACAGCTTCAATGCCTCTGCCCTCTGGAGGGCCCAGTGGGACTATTTCAGGCCTCCAGTGAGGTGATGGAGACCCTCGCATGTCACAGTGAGCCCAAGCTAGCCTGACAGCAGCATTCCATCTGTTCGAATGCACCCACTTTTAGTTAAATAAAAGGCAAGTGCATTTGCATCGGGGTGATCTGGGCCGAGGGTCCAGGTGGCGGTGCCTTGGGGACCGGCACACCCACTGCTACGAGTTTGTGTCATGTCTGTGGGGCTCTAGATGGCACCACTCTGGGAGGGAGGGGCCCTCTCTCCCCCGGCAGGGCCAGGCTCGAAGGCCCTCTTCCCTCTCTGCCCCCACAGGGACTGCCTGGAAGGCCTGGAGTCAAGGTCAGTGCAAGATTAGCTAGCAGCTGCCCCTGCTGCACTCCCCGCAGCCCAGAGCTAGTCACTGCTTCACACACCGAATTCATTGTGGGAGATGTGGAGACCACAGCCAGGACTCTGACCCAGAGTCTGCATGTTGGGGTGGGAGCATCTGGCCCATCTTTCCAAAGCCAAGTGACCTAGGATCCATGGCCTCACACCCCTGAAGTGTGTGCTGACTCGAGGAAAAGAGGGGCTTCCAGAAGGGACCCTTACCGCCTCTGACAGCAGATGGTGCCCCGGAGACCTGGGGTCTAATCCTGGGCCACCCACCCCCTGAGCAGGGTCCCCCTTCCTATGGGTGGTGAGGGCAGGAGGAGCCTCCAGCAAGGGCCCCCTCTGGGGCCGCTCTGTGCTTCCGCTTTCCCCTCGTGGGTCCCATGGTGTGCAGGGCCCACGGTGGGATCAGCCCGCTGCCGCCACCTCTTCTTTTGGAATGGTTTGCTTTGATTTCCAAAACTTTGGGACATTTCGAAAGTGGAGTTTTTAGAAGTATGTAATTATTAGCTTTCTTAAATTGTAAAAAATGAAGTCCTCTCATAGAATGACATGATGGCGTGGCCTCCAGAACAGCCCTGGCCGTGCGTCCTTATCATGTGGCCGACCCCCAGTCACATGGGCCACAGACTCCCTGCACACATTACCCAGTGTCCCCAGGACACCCAGCTCTGAGCTGGCGGAGGGGAGCGGTATGAGAGGCCACCTGAGTAACCCCTTCCTGCCCTTCTCTGGGGACGGGCGGACACTGCCGAGGGCTGGGCCAGCCCGACACTGCGCTCACAGAGCCCCTTCGTCCACTTCAGGGGGATCCTGGAATACCTGGGCTACCAGGGACCAAGGTAAGAACCTTTCCTTGAGTCCAGAAAATTGGCAATCTTTGTTAGTACTAGTGTGGGGTAGGGAGGGATCGAGGCCAGAAGCCTTGCCTGGGCTGTGCCCCATTGGCCCCTCAGGGCCTCAGTAATGGGTGAGCCTGCACACGGCCACCCTCCAGGCCAGGCAAGGTGTCATGTCATTGCTCCACTCTCCCCTGGTTTGTCCTGGGCCATCTCAGCCCTGACTTAATTCCTTAGAACTTAAGACCCACTTATCCCAAGGGCACACCGCCCCCCCTCCCAGGGTTTTTCTGCTTCTTCCTGGCTCTGCTTCCTCCTGATTGTGCCCCAGAAATCATGGGAGCCACACAAGTCCTCTGACCCTCCCCCAACCCCTGGCCCCCAGCCCTGTCCTGCCCTCCTCACCCGCTAAGAGCTTTGAGAAGACTGAATCGTCCTCAGTGTGAGCCCTGGCCTACCACCTCCCCAACACTGGCTTGCTGGCCTGTGTCTGACGCACGGGCCTCTCCTCGTGCCCTTGGCAGGGAGAAGTCGGTGCAGGTGGACCCCCCGGGTTTCCTGGCCTCCCTGGCAGAGAGGGCGTGGATGGAGCCCAGGTAGGTGACTGCCCAGGGCTACTGGCGCAAGGGGCAACACCCTGTAGTTGAGAGCTGGCACCCCAGTGTGTCTCAGGAGGTCCCCCAGCTTAGTTCTCTGTATACCGAGCAGCCCAGAGACCCCACTCCATGGACTGACTCTGGAGTCCAGGCTATCCAAGGCATTTCCTGTGGTTGCCTGCCTTGTAAACCCCCTCTGCTCTGTTTGGTCAGTGAATGAAGAACTCTCCATATCTCTCCATTCAAAGGGCATCTCAGCAGTCCGAGGTGTCCTGAGGAGGGGGAGGGGCTCATGCTCTGTTTATGATGAAACGTTTCCTTCCTGTCTCTGCAGGGACCAAAAGGAGAAAAAGGGACCCAGGGAGAGAAAGTGAGTGGGTAGCGGTGGGGTCTTGGGTGCACAGCTGGGTTGGTGGGTGCATGGCCACCTTGTTGGGGGGGTGCTGCTCTCTGCCCCCACGTGGTCTCTCAGAGACTTGGGGTGAAGACCCTCAAGTCTGGGGGCTCTCAGGCTGGGATGGAGGGCTCTCAGGGCCTCATATCCTGGGGGCACTGGGAACCCCTCCCAAGTCCTTGGTGGGTCCCAGCCAGAGCCACTATAATGATTCTTCCCCTACAAGCAACCCCAGTGATGGACCTGGGCTTCTTCTTCCAGGGAGATGCAGGGAAGGATGGAGTGGGGCAGCCAGGGCCCCCCGGGCCCCCCGGACCTCCGGGGCCTGTTGTCTACGTGTCGGAGCAGGACGTAAGGACACTGCATGGGTGGGCACATGTTCTGCCTGGACCCCCAGTGCTGATGGCAGCCAGTGCAGGGTTGGCCCCCAAAGGCCAGGGGCTATGCTCTGATTCCAATGCAGTGACCCCCAAATACATCAAGGTTTCCAGTCTGTTGGTTCTGCAGGGTTTCTCGCTGTCAAAGCAAGGCCTTCCAGAGCTGCCTGCGGGCAGCGCGTCCTGTTTGTCCAAGCATCAACTCCCCTAGATGCTGAGGTGTCCCCTCTGGCCGCCAATGCACAGCATGGGGAGGCGGGGGCACTGGTCCCCTGGCCCCAGATCACAGATGGTCCTATAGTTCAGGAGGCAGGATCCCAGGAGCAGCTTCGCTTCTCATCTGAGGGACCTTGAGGCACAAGCCAGAAGGACTACTGAAAGCAAAATTTTGTCCCGTGTTTAATTTCTGGTGGTGTTCTGTTGATCTTTTTGACGGTGATAAAATGAGAATGGAATTATAATTGTAAACATGGTTTTCTTTTTTGTGTGTGATTTGTGTGTTTCTGCCACCTTGGTGACAGAGAGCAGTGGCCATGGCCCACGGAGTCAAGGTACGTGCCGCCCTGCTTGGAATGTGGTCTGGCTGCACAGCGCTGGTCGGCATCCCCATGGTGACACTGTTGCTCTCTCCCACAGGGCCAGCCGGGGTTCGCGGGCCTCCCTGTAAGTAGCCTGAACCCCACCCATGCCTGGGCAGGGAGCAAGGTTTCCACGTTGTGAGGGAGCCCAGTGCTGGGTGGGTGCCTGTGAGGCAGAGGAACCTTCTGAGCCCTTAGCAGAAGCCCCCAGGGCCTAGCACGGGGGTCTCAGGCAGAGGGGGAGCAAGCTCCCCTCTGCCTGTCACTGGTCAGGACTGCAAGTTGGGTGCATCCTGGGCAGCCATGCTGGGGGAGAGTGTGAGCAGCCGTCGCGGCCCTGGGTCACTAATGTGGCCCCTCATTCCTGCCTGTCTCCCTGCAGGGGCCAGCCGGGCCGAAGGGAGACCTGGGCTCCAGAGGCCAACAGGGCCCCCCGGGACCCAAGGTGAGGGGCTTAGTGCCATCTGCTCAGGGACAACCCCCTCTGTGACCCAGAGGGGCAGTCCCAATCCACCCAGGTGATCATTCTCTGCAAGGGGACCTGGGAGCCCCCTTGGCCCACCCAAAGCCTGTGGCAGATTCTGACATGGGTTCTCCTCTCTGTCACTTTACTGTGACCCATGGGGGACCCACCAAGATGCCCAACCACAGAGCCCCCAGAAGGGCAGGCCTGCTCACATGCTGTTCCGGGGTGTTTGCGTGGGTGCCAAGTGGGGTCTTGGCTGCAGTGCGTGCGAGGGCCCTCTCCCCTGGAGCTGGCCTCCCTGATGCACGGCCTGGTGTTCTAGGGTGAGAAGGGTGAGCCGGGCACCGTCTCTGGCCCTGACGGCAGAGTGCTGGCCCCAGCCCAGAAAGGAGCCAAGGTGAGATGAGGGGCCTGCTTTTCGCCCCTTGCACGAGCTTCAGAAGCGTGGCTTCCTGGGGCCATGGAGTCAGCATGGGTTGGGTGTTGTCCAGCTCCTGACCATGCATGAGAGCCTTGAGCAGGGTTCCAGAAGCTTCCACAGCCTGGGCCCCTTCCCCTTCCTTGTCTTTCTCTTTCACAACCATGGTGGGAGGCTCCTCAAGGCCCCCAAGTCTGAACGCTCAGATGGGCTGCAGCCTGGCCAGTCCACAGTGCTGAGGACACTCAGGGCTGTGGCTCTGGGCTCAGCTGCAGGATATGGAGCCCCCAGCTTTGCCCAGTGGGAGGTTCCGCGTCCTGCTGTCTGGCTGTCCCTTGGCCTCAGGCTGCGGCAGGGGCTGGGGTCAAGAGTGGGTTCCTTGAGGGGCCTGCCCCCAGCAGGGGAGGGGGGTAGCTGGGGAGTAGCTGGACCCAGATCGGGTGGCTGTGGGTACAGGCCTGCAGGAAGCCCTGAAGCTCCCAGGGTTGTTGGGGATGGGCCACAGGACCTTGGACCCCAGACCCAGAGAAAACTCTGCCAGCCTCACCTGGCATCATACCTAAAGTCAGGCTGTGCTGACTCTAACCAGGACCCTGCAGGGCAGCCCCTGAAGCTTCAGGGCCCCCAGGGTGCACCCCTCCATGCACCCTGGGATCAATACCGCACTCCAGCACCCTCTCTCTGTTGCTCTTTCCTTCCCTCCTGGTTGTCAGTGCTTCGGTGCATGTCCAGGGGGCACAGGGGCCCTATGTGGGGGATACGTGGGTGGCGGGAGAAGATGACCTGCGGTCACCTAACAGTGCTTCTGGTTTCTGTTCAGGGGGAGCCTGGCTTCCGAGGACCCCCGGTGAGTAGGCCGCACTCCCCCGACATACACGTGCATGTGCTGCACCCTGAAAGCACTTGCCATCACCTGGTAACTGAGCCAGCAGCCTGAGTGGTCAGAGTTTACAGCCCAGCTGCGTGTGTAAAGCTCAGGACAAGTGTTGGTGGGAGAGCATAGCAGGGTCTGTCTGCTCACCTGGAACGTGGCTCCTCCTCTCCACAGGGTCCGTATGGGCGGCCCGGACACAAGGGAGAGATTGGCTTCCCCGGACGACCGGTAAGGATCGGGGCTCCCTTGCTATGTGAGGGGGGCAGGCAGAGAGCGCCCCAGGCCCACAGGAGCCATGGGCTCTGGAAAGAGTGGACTGCCATCCTTCCCACTGTCCTCCCCACAAGGGGGCCCTGACTGAACACAGCTTTCTTCGACATGTAGGCAAGGAGTCCTGGCCCTGCTTGTGGGCATCTCGCACTCTCAGGAGGCCCTTGGTGGGGGTGGGGATGGGAGCCGCTGGTGGTGGTGTGAGGCTAGAGGTGGGCTGGGTCCGCCCTGGCGGGGACTGATATGGTGGCATGAGGCTGGCGGTCTTGGCCAGCACCCAGCAGTTCCCCTTCCACTCTCCCTAGGGTCGCCCTGGGATGAATGGATTCAAAGGGGAGAAAGGGGAGCCGGGAGATGCCATCGGAATTGGTACAAGGGTGAGTGTTCTCTAAGGGGCGGACCAGGCACAGCTGGGACACCTGGCGCCCAGAACAGCCTCGGTCCCCACTCTGTGTTGGTCCTTGATGCGCAGGCCTCGCACACATATACATACATGGACTGCACGTGCTCACACATACAGCCCCAGCCCCCCGGGAACAGGCACTTTTTCTTGGAAGGGCATCCAGTTTGGCAAGGGTTCTGAGCAGCAGGGTTCTCTTCACTCAACACCACGTCATAACTTGCAGTAACTCTGCCACCTTCTGAGCCAAGGGTTTTATTTCGGTAATATCAGCAGGGTAAGACATTTGTAGCCATTTGTACCCGAGACAGTGCTTGCTTCTGACACGCCCGACACCCAGTGCCCCGCCTGCCACTCTCCTGTGGTCTCTCCTAAAGTCCCCACCCCAGTCATGCCCCCTCTCCCCCCTGAATCTCAGCCCAGAGCCCTGCCGTCCCTCCTGGGTCCCTGCCCAGAACCCCTGTGAGCCCAGCCTGGCGGGGACAGTTCACTGTTCAGGCACTCTGCTCTTCTGATACTTTCTTTGCTGCTGGTTCTTCATGGAGGCTTCCTTCCCTTTCGTGGACTAAAACTGGGCTGCCATGAAAAATCAGGAACACAAGGCAGCATTTTGCAGGGTTCTGATGCAGAGACGGAACAATCGGTCACATTTGTCAGTAAGGAAGAGAGGCTGTTGAATTCTTTTCATGCTGTTGAGTTTTAAAGGCAGACATGAGAGGGCGGTGCGTGTGCTCCGGTCAGGTGCATCCCACCTCTGGTTCTGCTTCAGTCCCTCCCTCCTTGGTCATACTCGGACAATGGCTTGGGGCATGACCACTGTGACTTGCCAAAATGCTGCTGCCCTGGCCAGGGTCAATGACCACACTGTGAACATGACTGACCGGAGCTTTCTGTTTCTCCTACACAGTGTCCACCTGGCCCCCCAGGGCCTCCAGGGTCCCCAGGGCCTCCAGGGCCCCCAGGTCTTCCAAGGACCCCTATCTATGACAGCAACGTAAGTCCCCCTGGCACCCACTTTCCCCTCCCCAGTCCTTAGAAGGAGTCCTCAGTCATTGCCATGTTCCGGTCACTGACCCCCTACCCCCAATCCCAGCAAGAGGCAGCCCAAGCTATGGCCTCTGTGTAGGGGAGATGGGGCACTTCTGGGACGGAGCCAGGCAGTGGGGCTTGGGCTGCCCACCTTGGGGGCCACAGTCAATTAGAACACAAGCCCCCCAGGGAAGTGTAGGCCGGGTACAGGGAGAGCTCTCTGGATGTCTGGGAACTGAGCACCAAGCCCCACAGCTCCTAGGAGGGTGGACATCCTCATTTCACCAGGCCCGGAGGCGTGAAGTGAACTTGTTGAGGGTTCCTCATGTTGGGACCAGAGCTCTCTGTTTCAAACCCTGTGTCCTCTCCCTTCTGCTCTGTGCACCCCTGTCTCAGGGGTGGGGTGACTCCGGTGGAAGGTGCCTGTGTGGCCTCAAAGAGGGTACTGGGGCTTCTGGACTCAGAGACCCTTGGGTGGGTAGTAGCCTTGGTTTTCAGGGCATCTCTCTCAAAAGCCAACTTTGGCCCATTCTTTGCAGGCATTTATGGAGTCTGGCCCTGCTGGACCTCGGGGACTGCCAGGTGAGGGCTCCTGGGGCCCCTGGGAGAGCTGGGGATGAGCGGCCCTTTACAGGGTGCTGGGTGCTCCAGGACTTGGGCTCCCTGCTCACCTGGCTCTGGGGCAGCATGAATTTTCTGGGGATCTAACCATGGATGGGAGTGGACACGGTGGCCACCTACTTACTGTCCACAATTTGGATTCGGCTCCAGAGGGCATAGTCCTCTTACACATTTGATAATGGGCACTGGGGTCTCTGTCCTTCCAGGGCACCAGGGGCCTTCCGGACCAAAGGGTGACAAAGGAGAAGTAGGCCCACCCGGACCACCAGGTGAGAGTGCTCTGGGCAGCCCTGGGCTGAGGGGCTGGGCTTGTGGCTACCTGCTCTGCCCTCCCAGAGGAAGGAAGCCCCCTCCCAGCTCACAGGGCTCTGACAGGACCTGTGGGGCTGGGCTGGACTCAGGAACATCTGGTTGGCCCATAGCACTCATAGGGTCCAAGAGGCAGCAAGGACAGTGGGGCCAAGATGGTGGCCAGACAGGGTGTCGTCACCCCACCTGCTGAGAAGCAGGGCCAGGCCCCATCGTGTGTCTCCCAGAAAAGACCTGGCACCTCTGATGGGGATGGTGAGGGGCCTTGAGGGGAGAAGGAAGTGATGCTGCCGAGACAGGGGATGAAGGACAGTGGAACCATGTGGCCCTAATCGACAGTAGCGCCTCGGAGTCTAAGACTCTGAGACCCGGCCCTGCCCACGGAGCAGTGAAGGCCTCATGCCTGTGAGACGCCAAGTGTCAAGGGTGAACCATCCCTAAGGGATGAGCCAAGAACGAAAAAGAAGCGTGTAGCCAATAGCCAACGGAAAGAAAAAACAACCAAGAAAACGTGATCTGCAAGATAAACAGAAAGCAGAGAAAAAGGAGTACAGAACAGGTAGAACAAATAGAAAATAGGGGCAAAATAGTTCATTAAAACCCAACTCTAATATTAAGTGCATTAAACATGACTGGGCTAAATACTCCTATAAAAACACAGAATTCTCAGTGGGATACAAACAAAGCTGTACGCTGCTTACAAAAGACACTCCCTAAATGTAAAGACATGAAAGCGCATGTGAGAAATCAGACAGGCGTGTCTCAAGGCAGAAACATCGCCAGAAATAAGACATTCATAATGATGAAAGAGAACCCACCAAACAAAAGGAAAATACAGCGAGTCCAAATCTGCCTGCGCCTAACAATATAGCTTCAAGATACAAAAAGCAAAAACCGACAGAACTAAAAGGAAAGACGAAAACCAGTCAGCGCAGGAAATTTTAAGCTGGCTTTCAGTAAGTGATGGGAGCAGCAGAGAAAAAGGGCAGGTCAGTCGGGAGGATGGAGGATCTGAACAGGTGACGACCTGGACCCCGGGTCCTGGCACCGACACAGAAGACACAGCCTGTTCACTACAGGGAACCATGCCAGGCAAAAGCACATCTGCAGCTCGGGAAGAGGTGACATCAGGCAGTCTGTCCTCTGATGACCATGGAAGCAAGCAGGTGATCTGCACCGAAGTCATAGCTGGAAAGGTACCCAGGTCCAGAGAAACCTCAACAGAAGTGACAAGACTCCCAGAGCTGATGGATAGGGATGGCGGCACTAAAGGCAGTGGGTGCACTGAGGCCCGTTTGCACCCTCACTTTGCCCCCACCATGGCCCTGGAGCAGCGGGACCCCCACTCGATGAGAAGGACCCAGGACAGGAAGCCCGGTGGTGACAGCGTGTGAGCTGGGCCGCCTTGGGCAGAGCCCAGAGCTGGGACTCCCACCAGGCAGGGGTATCACCCCAGTGATCCCACCTTCCAGCTTTATCGGGTTTCCAGAGTAAAGGTCATGGGAGAAGATTAACCCAAGGTCACTTCCCCACCTGGAAGGAGAAGGGGTTTTGTTGACTCTTACAAAATCACAGCTTTAGGTTGTACACATTTCTAAGCATCGAGCCCAAGACGTTAGAAAACAAATAGAAAATTTAACTTGAAGCCAATGAATGGGAAAAAAATAGTAAAAATCGGAAGTGAATGAAAAAAAGTATGTATAATAGGAAGCATCAAGAAAGTCAAAACAGCAAGTTAGTTCTTTGAAAAGATGAATAACGCTAACGTGTCCCTTGCACTGCTGGCGGGGGAGACGGGTGCAGCAGCCTAACGCTGGGAAAGGGGCTGCTCTGCCCTCTGCTGGCGAGTCCGCAGGAACTCACTCTACCGCCCAGGGCACAGTTTTGGAAAGGAAGAAGTAAACCTGGTGTTTTCCCAGGCAACATGTTTTTGATCGTCAACAACCCAAAAGGAGCTACAGACAAAGCATTAGAATTAATGATTAAATTTACCATGGTTGTCAGGGCAGTTGACAAAATCAGTGACCAGTCGTAAACAAAATGAAATTTTAAAAAGGTGCTGGTTAGAGAGGGATCAGGTGTCTCATTGCCAGAGGAGGGGTGGGTGGAGGGAGAATTGGGTGAAGGGGGTCAGAATGTGCCAGCTCCCAGTTCAAAGGCAAGTCGGTCCTGGGGATGTAACGGACAGCGTGTGACTACGGCCAGCCTGCTCTGCCGTGTCTCCGGAAGTTGCCAAGAGACTAGATCCCAAAAATTCTCATCACAGGGGAAAAAACTTTTTTTCTTTTTTGTGTCCATAAGAGATGATGGATGTTAGGTAAGCTTACTGTGGTAATCAATTCACAGTATATGTCAGTAAAGTCATCCTGTTCCACACCTCAAACTTATGCATGTTGTACGTCAGTTACGTCGATAAAACTGGAAGGGAAAAACGGCCCTGTGAACAAAAACATCCCAAAAACCAAGTAACTGGGAATAAGTGTAACAAAACAGGCAGAGGGTGTCTATACAGAAATACAGAAATTTTGTAGAAAGAAATGAAAAAAGACGTCACTGGATGTGTGGGACGAGGGTGGGGGGTTTATGAGGGAAAGATACTGGGCAGAAAGCTCACTGAGGCCCCGCCCACAATCTCTCCTGTAGGGCAGTTCCCCTTCGACCTCTTCCAGCTGGAGGCTGAAGTGAAGGTGGGTGACACCCCTCCTCCCTTTGCTGAGCATCCTCAGACCAGTGCCCCGCCAAGTGCTTCCCTCTGCCCCAGCTTGGTTTTACGGGGACTCACTTGGGTGCAGTGAAAAACCTGCCAGGCTTGTGGGGTCAGCACCCACCCCTGCTGACACCAGCAAGGGGAGCTGGCCTGTCCCAAGCAAGCCTTTCTATCCACAGGGGGAAAAGGGTGACCGAGGGGACAGTGGGCAGAAAGGAGTAAAGGGCGAGCCTGGAGGTGGTGGCTTCTTCGGCTCCAGTGTGCCTGGACCCCCTGGCCCGCCAGGCTACCCTGGGGCTCCGGTAAGTCTGGGCCCCAGACCACCCAGTAGGTGCCAACACCCAGACCTAGGCCTGTTCCAGAGCCTGCATTCCCCAGAGGCCCTGGAGCCAGGAGCCGAGGGCAGGACCAGCCTGGCCATGAAATCCCGATGAAGCCCACAGGCTGCACCCTGTACTCTTGGCCTGAGGCATTCCCGTCCTGATCCTGCCCCTGTGGGTTGGGGGGCATGTGGCAGGCCTGGCAGGTACACAGTCCCCCAGGATGGCACACTGACCTGGGGGTGTCTGCAGCCAGGGAGGGGAGTATGGGGGGGCCTCACCCAGCCCTCATGCCTGCTCTCCTCCTGGCACTGTTCCTCCCAATCAGGACCCCTCAGGGAGACTGTCTTCCCTGAAAGATTCCGGAACAGTGGGCCCAGCTTCTCTCTGGGGGGTGGAAGGTGTTAAGAACCCTCGGCGGGGGGGGGGGGGGGTCACGTCTTTGTTCAGGGGCTGCTCTAGTCCACATGCTGGGATCAGACCCCAGCAAAAGGGACACGCAGGGTGGGTGGTAGGGTTCTCCCAGGTCTTGGGGAGGGAGGTGACGTGGCTCAGAGGCAGCCTAGCCTCTCCAACTTGAGTGTCCTTGGCCTGGGAACCTAGCTGACAATGCTACATGTCGTCTTGTCCACCTTAGGGTCCCAAAGGAGAGAGCATCAGGGGCCAGCCTGGCCCACCTGGACCTCAGGGACCCCCTGGCATTGGCTACGAAGGGCGCCAGGGGCCTCCTGGGCCCCCTGGCCCCCCAGGGCCTCCAGGGCTCCCTTCCTTCCCGGGCCCTTACCGGCAGCGTAAGTCGGGCAGTAGGGGCCTGGACTCCAGCCTCGTACAGCTGGGGCTGGCAGGTTCCCACATCTGGTTCCTCTCTCATAGCTATCAGTGTTCCTGGACCCCCAGGCCCACCTGGGCCCCCAGGGCCCCCCGGAACTATGGGCACCTCCTCAGGGGTAAGCATCCCCCTGCCCCTGCCCCACAGGGACCCTGGTGCTGAGGCTGGCTTTGCCCCAGGGCAGACACAGAAGCCCTGAAATGTGGTTTCTGAAGCAGAAGTGGGTGCCGGGAGGCCAGGACTGAGATGGGCAGGGGAGGAGGACAGTGGTGGAGGAGGTCCCAGTGGGCAGGTCTAGGGTGCAGAGACAGGCTCTGGGGGACATGGCAGGCCCCCTTCTCCATCCTTTCTGAGGGCAGCCTCTGCCACTCTGCCCTCACAGGGTATTCTCAGGGAAGGGGCCGGCCTGAAAGAAGGCACCTAGTTAAGTCTTAAAGACTGTTCCTTGTTGGGGGCATCCATGGCCCTACCCCAGCACCCTGAAATGTCCAAATGCAGTCCACCAAATGCCCCACCCATCAGGGCCATGTTGCCGTCCCTGCCCCCGCGCCCTTGCTGTGTGCCCAGTGCCGCCTCTGTGCGCAGGGGGCACCCATTGGGTTGGGCATCCAGCAGGTGAGGATCTGGCCCACGTACCAGACCATGCTGGACAAGGTGCCCGAGGTGCCAGAGGGCTGGCTCATGTTCGTGGCTGAGAGGGAGGAGCTGTACGTCCGTGTCCGAAATGGGTTCCGGAAGGTCCTGGTGAGTTCTCAGCACGGTCTTGCCCCTGTATGGGCCATAGAAGGGGCAGTGACCTCCTGCCCTCACTCATGGTGGGTAGGACATGGGAGAAGATGCAAGGTGGGAAGCACTGCATGGAGGAGGAAAGCCCCAGGCCCCTGGGCAGGGGGCACAGGGACCCAGGCCACAGCCGGCACCACAGCAAGCCCTTCTCCCTGCCATGGTCGGGACCCTCAGGCCCATCCTTAGGGTGGCCCTCCCCAGAGACAGCATTCCTGAGTGGCAGCCAGCATCCCTCACTACACTTTTTTTTTATTAGTAGAACCCTTTTGAGGTTTACAGGGAAGTAGCCCTCACCTCACACATTTTAAAGTGCATGGAGGTATTAAATGCGTGTTGTGCTGGGCACTGCGCGTGCTCCAAACGCAGCCATACCAGCCTCCATGGGGAGGGAGGTCCAGGCCAGGCAGGTAGACTCAGGAGGGTTGCTGGCTGTGGATGCTGCTTCATAAGGTCACTGGAGTGACCCCCGTGTTTTCTTCCAGCTGGAGGCCCGGACACCACTCCCACGTGGGACGGTAAGGAATGCTGTTCCTTCCCAGCTGTGAGCTTAGGGGTGCAGTTCTTCAGGCCTGGTGGACGGATGGCCAGGATGTGTGGTCTGTGCACCATCTCACGTTCTGGAGCAACACTTTGTGCTCTAGGACCCTGAGGTCACCTCTTCTGGGGATAGAGAGTGCACATACCAAGAGGGCCTCCCTTCAGTCCACACCCATTGTCCTCCCCAGGCCCCTGGGGCCAAACTCCACTGTTCCTTATCCAAAGTGCAGGGCCAGGGACAGACCTTTCCAGGGTGGACAGAGGGGAGGTGGAGGGGAAATGGGAAAAGGAGACGGGTGGATGCCTGGGCTGAAATGCTATTAACAGGTAATAAGTACCTAATAATAGGTATATAGGTAACGGTAATAAACTATATGGCGCTGTGGGAGAAAAGAATTGAAAATCAGGTGGGGGATGCAGAGGTTCGGACTTTAAGGTGGTTGCCCCGTCTCTCCGGTGGGAATGGAGCAAAGGCTTGAGTTGAGAATAGGGGCCCATTGATGTCACAGCCCAGTGTCTGAGCTGCAGCAAGGAGGTGGCCTCAAGGTCAGGGGGTGAGGTCGCTTGAGGGCTTCCCAGGCCACAGCAAGGAGGTGGTTTGAGTGTAATGGAGCCAAGGGTGTGTGAGCAGAGGGCCATCACCTGGATTTAGGTGTAAACAGGATGGCTGGGTGCCCCAGCTCACCACTCTCCTGAGCAAGAACAGGAGCGAGGGTGCAGATGAGTAGGGTGCTCTGTTGTGGCAGCCAGGAGCCTGGGGCCCAGGCAGGAGAGCAGAGCCCGAGGGGCACCGCAGGACCTAGCTGTGGGGCTCACAGGCATGGGAGCCCCGCCTTACGTACTGTCTGCCCTTCCATCTGCAGGACAATGAAGTGGCCGCCTTGCGGCCACCCCTGGTACAGCTACATGAGGGTAACCCGCATCCCCGGTGGGAACAGCCCCCCTCCACTGCACGGCCCTGGCGGGCAGATGACATCCTGGCCAGGCCCCCACGCCTGCTGGACCCCCAGCCCTACCCTGGAGTCCCACACCACGGCTCCTACATGCACCCCCGGCCAGCCCGCCCCACTGGCATTCCTGCCCACACCCACCAGGAGTTCCATCCAGTGGTGAGTGACTCTGGGGGCTGAGTGCCCACCAGCCCCTGAGCTGTCAGGGAGGGTTCTCTGGGCCTGGGATTGCCCTCTGTGGTGTCCACCTTTGAAGCCAGTCCTTGCTTATGTCTTGGAGAAGCGGGGCTGGTGTATATGACAGTATTGGGGATGGAAGCCCCCAGAGCTTCTGCAGAGGTGGCTGGTGAGGCTTGAAGACAGGGACTTGCTTAGGAGGTAGACGGGTTTGGCGTTGCCCCCAGCGCACCAGATGTCTCTGCCACCCTGGGCTGAGGGACCCCAGGCTGGTTCTCCAGGGTCCCGGTGGCTGTACTCAGCCCTCACAGGTCTGGCCTGTGCTCAAACTCACTGCTATTGCCTATGCAGGGCTGGGCAAGAGGAGGGCAGGTGGGGTTGGGGGTAGCCAGGACTGCTGACCGTGGCTGACCACAGCCGACCATGGCTCTCCCGCAGCTGCACCTGGTTGCACTCAACGGGCCACAGCCTGGTGGCCTACGTGGCATCCGTGGCGCCGACCTCCAGTGCTTCCAGCAGGCGCGTGCCGCAGGGCTGGCGGGCACCTTCCGCGCCTTCTTGTCCTCACGCCTACAGGACCTCTATAGCATCGTGCGTCGTGCTGACCGCGCCACTGTGCCCATTGTCAACCTCTGGGTGAGTGTACTGCCCTGTGCATGGGGCTTCTGGAGCTGGGATGAGGGACCTGGGGCTCAGGGCTCCCTGGGCCAATCAGGCCCCGAGGACCCTGCAAGGCCCCTGTGCCACAGTGCCCTGTACATGGCTTTATTTCGTGGCTCTTCACACATCATCATATGCTTTTGGGATGCTCTAGAGCACCAGTGTTTCAGGGCCATGGGGGGACTCTCTCTAGACCTGGGGAAGGTGCCTAGTCTGCTAAGGCACCTGGGCACTGGGCCTCTGGCAGGGGGTGACCAGAGATGGGCAAACCAGCCTCACTTCCCTTCGTAGGACGAGGAGCTGTTTCCCAGCTGGGAGGCCTTGTTCTCGGGCTCCCGGGGCCAGCTGAAGCCCGGTGCCCGCATCCTCTCCTTCGATGGCAGAGACGTGCTGCAACACCCCGCCTGGTAGGTGCCCTCGTGAGTGCAGCAGCTGGAGGTGGGGGGCTCTGAATCTTACAGAATGCAGGCCTGACCAGGTACGGGCCCTGACTCTGCACCTCTCTCCAGTCTGCTCCTACACCTTGCGTGTGCTCACTGTTTAAAACTCACGAAATCCAGAAGAGCATTAACACCACAGAGCATTCTCTGCACGAAACAAAAGTCACCAGCCTGCTCCCTGGGCAGGCTCCCCGCTGTTGCTGTCCAGGAGATGGCCGATGGCCAGTGCCCCAGGAGCCTGCCGGGACTACCCCGCTCCCACTGTCCGTCACATAGATTGCACAGAGAGCGATTTCTCCTGTAAACTCCCCAAAGTGGAATTTCCCAGTCGTAACATGTGTGCACTTCAAATACTGGTGACAGCTGTTGGTTTGCTCTCACACCCAGCGTCCCTGTGCTGGCCCAGTGTGAGGGCACCTGTCCCCCCAGCACATGCTCTTAAAACGTGGCTAGTGCGTAGGACAAGTGTGTGTGCTGCCCTCACTGAAAAGCACCTAGCCCAGAGGGACCAGTCTTCAGGGTCACAGAGCCCGCCCCCCAGGTTCTGCCCCCAAAAGCAGTGGCACCAGGAGGTGCAGTCCAAGGGTGGCATCCCCAGTGACTAGGGATGGCCTGACTCCCTGCCACCACATCCAACCACAACCTCGGTCCTTTCCTGCCTGGCGTGGCCTCCATCACAGGGGTAGCAGGGCCAGGTGAGATTGATAGCCCATGTGTCCTGCAGGCCACAGAAGAGTGTGTGGCACGGCTCAGACCCCAGCGGGCGCCGGCTGACCGAGAGCTACTGCGAGACCTGGCGGACTGAGGCCACTACAGCCACGGGCCAGGCCTCCTCATTGCTGGCAGGCAGGCTATTGGAGCAGAAAGCCGCAAGCTGCCACAATGCCTTCATCGTCCTATGCATCGAGAACAGCTTCATGACCTCCTCCAATTAGGGCTTCTGTCAGCTCACACAGATGGATGGACAGATGGCAGGGGGAGTGGAGAAGTCCCTGGTGCCAGGCAGGGAGCAGCAGCTGGCACCCCAGTGAGGGGACCTGGCTGGGACACTTTCCTGCGTGGTTCACATTTCATATAATCCTCCAGAAATAAAAGAAAGCCAAAGAGTGTATTTTTTAAAAAGTTGAAAACAGAAAGGCTGGTGCCAACTCTTTCTCCTGCATGCCCCCTACCATGCCCCAGCTGGTGTGGCCCGGTCATGCAGGGCGCTGTCCTCAGATCAGACCAGGGGCCCCACCCAGCCCTGTTCTCTGGCCACCTTCAGCACTCTGCCCTGGGGAGGTACATGTGCCCCAGGCTCCCAGGGGGTTCTTCAGTTGCCCCATGCAGGTGCTAACTCAGTTCCTGCCCGGACCCCTTTCTGGTATGCAAAACCTGGATCTGCCCACAGACCAGTCATGGCCTCCCCCATCCCTTCTCTACCTGGTGCAGTAGCTGTGCTACTTGCAGAGGAGGGCCCTCCCTCCCCACTGGCCAGCAGTCAGAACAACTCAGGCCTTGGGTGCAAGGGGTGACCATCTCCCCTTGGCCCTTGCAGCAATACCTCACTTCCACTGGAGCAGTTTCCAAACTCAGTGTCCCCTTGCTGACCCTGGCTCCTGGGGGGAGCCAGCTGTGGGGTGAGGCTGCATGCTTTGCCCTGCTCCCCACTGTCTGCAACAATACGTCCCCAAGTCCATGTCAGGCCTTGTGGGATGGCTTCAGGGGGTATTTTGGAGTGCACGTGGGTCTCCTGGGGAGTTGGTGGGTGTCCCTTTGGTGGCCATGCTGGGAGGGGTGGCAGGTCAGAGCCCAGCCCCCTTGAGGTCTGCCGACCATGTACCACAGCCATAAAACAAGCTGGTCCTGATGACTGACGTGGTTCCAAACAATCTCCAAATAAGAATGACCATGTGCACAGACACTGGTTTGCAGGCAGCCTTCACTGTCCTGACACCAGCTCTCAGGGGCTTCTGTCCCCACACACCCAGCAGGCAGACCCTGAGGGAGCCCAGGCGTGCAGCGTGCAGGTACACACAGCTGCACATGGGTGTGCATGGAAGTCCCCGAGTGTACAGAAGTGTTGGGTGTACGTGACCATTCTCCTTTCAGGTCTCCCTGGGGCAGCAGCATTCCCAGGGTGGGGGCGGGGGTGGTCTGCCCTGGGTTCCCACCCAGGCACCGTGTTCTCTCCACAGTTGCTGCAGCTGGCCAGGTTCCAGGAGGTGTCTGACCCAGAGGGGCCATGCACAATGCACAGAGCAGGGCCTCACTTGTGCCCTAAGAGCAAATGCCACCCTGCTCTGGTGGCCACGGGGCTTGGGTTCAGCAAAGGCAGTTCTGGAGCTTGGAGGCAGGGTCTGAGCCGCAGGCCATGCGTTGTACATGGAGAGGCTGCAGAGGGAGCCATTGGGCCAGCTGCTGAGGATGTTTTGGGGGCAGCAGAGGGAAGTGCATCCCAGGGCAAGGGCACAGAGCCCTGAACCATGGGGTCAGTGACCAGAGGTAAGAACCCACACCCCCCAACCAACCCATGAAGTTCCACTCCATCTCCAAACATTAAAGCAAAACAGTGTTGTTCCTTCCCAGCAGGGTTGGGGTGGGGGGCAGCCTGTGTGGACATGCCTGGGTACCAATCTACCAGCCTGACCCACACCATCAGCTGTAACTTGGGCCAATCCGTGTGAACCCTCTTCCTCAATTCTCAGGGCACCCAAAGTGCCCCTCTCCGCCGGTATTGTGTTCCGGACTCTCTGTGCTGAGCTGCCCTGCCTTGCATGAGGGCAGAGGGACACAGGAAGGACAGTATCAAGGATATGGTGGACCCTGGTTAGGTCCCTTCCTGCCTGGGAGCAGGGGCTGGGCCCTTCCTGGTCTCCCAGTGGATGCCAGTACCACATACCCCCAGGCCAGCTTGGACTCGGGAACCCCTCATGCTCAGGCCACGTAGTTTGTTTAATGTGTTTCAGGTCTCACATCTCCAGCAGTACCACTGGTTCCCAGAGCCCCAGGTGGTGTATCCTCCAGGCTGGTGTGCAAGCAGCCCCAGTGACCCTCTGTCACCCATGAAGCTGGCCAGTGTTCACCCACCTCAGGAAGGGAGAAGATGACAAAGGGCCTGGGACAAAGGAGGAGCTAGCTCCCAAAGATGCCGGCATCCCGCTTTCTTCTAACGGAAACGCCTGCCTGCTCCACGCTCGGTTTTGCCCACAGAAACAAAAGGCCAATGAGGTTTCTCATTTATATCAGTTAAAAAACAAACAAACAAACACAGCATTGTTTACCATTCAATCACCTGGACATCTTGAAATGTCACAGCCTAGCCACGGTCCCTGAGAATCTGGGCTACCACCCTCACCCTACAGGATCCACAACATCCTACAGGGGCTTGTGTCCCCTGGATTGGCATCTGGGACCACTTCATGGGACCCTGCCTCCCAGGGGGATGAAGGTGGGGAGGCCTGGTGGGCACATGGAACCACACCAGCAGCCAGTCCTCAGTCATCTGGCAGTACTGTCTTCAGCAGGCTATGGAGCACAGTCAGACTGTGAAGCCCAAGAAGCACAGGGCTCCAGGACACTTGCAGGACAAGCCAAGGTGCCTCTGGCTGAGGCAGGTAGCCCTTGAGGTGTGTGTCACGGGCAGAGCACACAGGGGCCCCGTTGGTCATTGTCTGCATAGTTTGAACAATGGAATTCAAACAACGCCAGAAACTCCTCTTCCTGGTTCCAAGAGGTTGGGCAGCCTGCCAGGGATGTGACGATTCTGAGATGTCAAGGCTCCAGGCTCAGTGAGAATGTTGGAAGATGCAGAGCAGGTCACCTCTGATGTCAGGAATCTGGCCACTCACTGGGCTGGGCAGACAGAGCAGGCCAGGTCAGGCCTTGGCCTCAGGCAGTTCCCTCAAGACTGGCCCTTTGGCCCACGTGCTGTCCTCCGGGGCCAGGGTAGTGGCTTCGGGCTGCAGGCTGCTGAGGGCCCCATCCTGCAGGTTCAATGCCTGGATGTGCTTCTCCTTCAGGGGGCTACTTAGCTCCTGAGCCAGGGGCACGGGCTGGTGGCGGTCCCGCTGGAAGTGCCACAGGCTCCCCAGCGCAGCTGCCAAGAAGTAGGCAACGGACAGCAGCACGAAGTACACAAAGTAGGCGAAGAACTGGAACAGAGAGGTACAGGGAGGCAAGGAGCAGGCTGGGAGGGGAGGGGGCTTTGATGAGGGGAAGGGGAGACAGGGAGGGGTGGTTGGGAGTCCTCCCTCTCCCTACTCCTGCTCAGAGGCCACGGGAACCCTGTTAGGGTGGGACGGGCACCCAGGGGGCAGAGGCCAACCCAGGAGCAGGTCCCACAGTGCAAAAGTCCTCCTGACCACGCCACACACAGCACTGTGGGGGTGGGGGTGGCTCCCACCACTTGCAGAACCTTGGCACTTTTGCTGCCTCTGTGATCTCCCAGGTGCTTTGCTCATTTTAGGGGACCACACATGTGCACTTGGCCCCATGGGGAGAGTTCCCACACTGCAGAGGGCTTGCAGACATCCGTGCCTGCGGTGGAGCCTAGCCAAGGACCGGCAGCCTGGGGCCTGGGCATCCCCAGGCAAGCCAGTGGCTGCCCTGGTGATAGGCAAAGCTGCACAGTAGTGACACAAAGGGAGGTACCTGCAGCCCGCAAAGATGCCCCTTCTAATTCTCACCACCAGCAGGGAGACAGGCGGTCTTGAGGAGTCTGGGGCCCGAGTCCCTCCCTGAGCCCCCCATGGCACCAGCACCCCAGCCCTTCCAGGAAGCCTGCTCATTGCAATAAACCAGGAAGGAAACTGTGGAGGACTTTGCTCCCAGGAGGATGGAGTTGTGTGTTTCCCATATTCCTGCCCAGTATGACTAAATGGCTGCAACCCTGGGACACACAAGGAAGTGACTCGGAAGACCAGGGGCAGCCCAGCACAGTGATGCACGATGGGTCCTAGGCTTTGTTTCCTTTCTGCTGCAGGTATTTTGAAACCAAAGAAGCCTGCAATCCACAAATGGCAACATATGTAGAAAAAAAGCCCCCCAAAAGCTGCCAGAGGACCAGAACAGGGACAGCCCAGGAAGACAGGAAGTGACAGATAAAACAGCCCCAGCTCAGCTAGACCCACCCTCATTACCCAGGCTGCAAAGAGGCCCCTGCCCCACAGGGTGGCATTGCTCAAGGCCCAGTGGGGAGCTGCCGTGTTCACCCCACAGAAACAAAATGGAAAGTGTGGACTTTTACTCCCACCAGGTGGTAATGACCCTTGACTCCACCCCTGTGGACTCAGGACTTTCACCCCCACCCAGCAATAGCAAGAACACCACACCCCATATTCAGACTTCTGAAAACTGAAGACAAAAAAACCCTTGAATGTAGCCATTTAAAAAAAAACGACACCTTAGGGGAAAAACAAGGAGAATGACAGGACTTTTCATCATAAACCAGGAAGGCCACAAGGAAGTGGCACATTTTTCACACTGTCAGCCCAGAAGACTAGATCTTCAGGAATATCTGTCTCTACGAATAAAAAGGAAATCAAGACATTCTCAGATTTAAAAAACAAACAAACAAACCTAAGCAAGGAATTAGTCACAGGCAGACCTGCCCTCAAACAGTTGCTAAAGGAGGTTTTCTTAACTGGATGGGAATGGACAAGACAGGCCCTTGTACAACAGGAAGGAGAAAGAACACAGCAAGCAAAATCATGGGCACAGATTGTGGTGGTCAGGGTTTGGCGGGAAGAGGGTGGGGGTCAGGGGCAGGGCCATGAAAGGGCAGCCTGGGGGACCCTGAGGGGAGGGAACCTTCTGTTTATTGAGAACCACAGGATGTGACCAGTGGGGAAACTGGAAGCGAAGTACGTGGGTCTCTGCATTACCTCTCACACTGCGTGTGAGTGAACAGTTATCCAAAGTTGAAAATTTGCTTTAGAAAAACAAGCACACCCAGCCAGCTCCAGACTACTGGCCCCACGTGCTGTGCCTTCTCTGGGCCTGAACATCTATCTGCCCGTCGTCACAGCTCAGGGTGAAGTGAAAGATGGAGCGGTGAACAGACAGGAGAAGTGTCAGCTGGAAGGACTGTCCTCAGGAACCCCATCAGCATTTCTAATTGTGAACAAACTGCCCCTCTTCTAGAGTTTCTTTTTAACTCGGAAATAGTTCAATCAATGTATTACTCTTAATTTGACCCAACAGAGAGAAACCAAGTGGGAGGGGCTGGGACAAGGACCATTGGGGAAGGCCCCACCCTTGGAATACTCTTCAGGCCCTTCCTATGCAGTCACGGGACCCTCCGAGGCCTCACTACTGAGCAGGGACAACAGGGCTCTGAGGAGGGGGGGAGGCCCCTCCAGGTGCTGGGGCTCCCCGCAGGCCAGCTGGACAGCTGCCAGGCAAGGCTCCGTGAAAGGGCCCAGGACCAAGGGTGCTGCCCCTGCAGAGACATCCTTACTGGGGAGGCTTCCCCTAGATGGTGAGGAACAGTATCAGCGAAGGAGGCTCTTGACCCACCCATCCCTGGGCACAGGGCTCACGCCCTCCACAGAGCCCCTCCCAACACTCACAGCGGCACAGGCACCTGTGGACCAGAGTCCTGCTGGGCCATGGGGGGCTTTGCCAACCCTACTCAGGGTGGACAGTGCTCAGTATTCAGCCTGGGGGGACTGAGAGGTGGACAGTGTGCCTGGAGGCCCTACAGAAGCAGGGTCGAAACCCAACTGCCTGTGTGGACATGAAGCATGAGAAACTCTGATATCCTTCACCTAAAGGTGAAACCCCTTTCAAAAACCCCGTCCAAAAAGCCCATTTCCACAGGAGGGCCTGTCCCATCTGCATCTCCTTCCTGGCCAGCTATGCAGCCAGTGAGGCGATACTGACCCAGTACCCTCACATAGTGTCAGTACATCTCACGGAGCCCACCAAGCCCAACAGACTCCCCACCCAGTGAGGCCCTGGCTCCAAACAGGAGGAGGCTACATCCCTGCAGGCCAGTTACCGAAGACCCCAGTTCCAACCCTCCCACTGGCCCATTCTCCAGCTGATCCCAGCTCATTCAGAGAGGTCCTGCCTGGGCTGAGGACACCAGAAATCACATGTGAGTGTTCGCCACCTCACAGCAGGTGTGAGAGTCACACGTGCAAGTGTTCCGCACCTCATAGAGAACAGGCATTCTCATGCTCTTCTCAGAAGCACCAAGAACCAGCCTAGGATCAGATGAAGGGAGACTGAAGAGGGGCCAGCAGGCTCCAGTGGCCACCCTACCTGCTCTACTTTCATCTGTCCTCTGTGAAGAAGACAAATAGCTGTCACGTGAACAAGGGCCTGGGTCTAACAGGCCTTGACATCATAGGCAGAGACCTGAAATGAGGGTGGTAGCCTGTGGCAGCAGAGAGAAATGGCCCACAGCACACCTCCATCCTTGCTGGGACATCAGCCATGGTAGGCGATGCCCAGGGCCCTGGAGACCTCCACAAATGACCTGCATCCAGGCCCAAATCAGAGGCCCCACTGTTCCAACTGGAGTCGGCCGTGCCCCACCCAGACATGGGCGGTGTTACAGCCCCAACCTGGGCCCCATGAGGGAGCAGTACATGTTGGCACAGCAGTTGCCAGATCATGGCCCCCTGGCACTGGTCCTCTGACCCTCCCTCCTGATCTGGGCCCCTCACTTCACATTTCTGATGCAACTCAGCAAGTCTAGTGTGTCCAGCTGGAAACATCCGGCCCACACCGTGCATGCTTCCTGCACTTGGTGGATCTGCGGGCTGGGTCCCATGGAGGGGACAGTGTTGCTGGTTGGGTGGGCACCAGGAGGCCCTGGTCTAGACATTCCTCCAGAGTCCCCACTCCCCGAGGAAGCAAGCCCAAATGGGGGCTCACCTGTAAGCGGACCTGGAGACCCAGGCCCCGCTTGTCAGAAACGATGAAGGTGATGATGGTCTTGAGAATGGTGGCGAAGAACGTGTTGACTCCAAAGACCAGGGCACAGAGCTCCTTAGAAAGAGACGACGCGATCTGAAAACTTAACGGGAAAGCAGGCACAGATCAGCCTCAGTGGGCAGGGATGAGAAGTGCCCGCAATACAAAGAGGAAACCCCAGGCTGCCAGGGGCTGCCAGAAATGGCCATGTGGTCTGCTGACTGGCCATGCCCACTAAGGCCATTGGAGACCAGCAAGACTAGCCCAGAACCCAGGCCACCCACCGCATCCTCCCTCGGCGACTCAAAATGAATGTGACACAGTGCCAAATGCAGCCACGAGAAGGCATGGTCTCCTAGCAACCCTGACACAGAGTGAATCACATTCACTACAGCATGCTCAGAAAATCATCCTCAGGGGCATGGGCAGAGCATCATGAGGGAAATTCTGGAATTAAAGTCTTTAATGATTTTAAAGTCATTAAATGATACAATAAATCAGGAAGAACAGGTAGACAAATGAGGGAAGCAAAAGGAAGTACTATGCTCGGAGCCCCTGGTCCTCTGCAAAGAAGTTAACATTTGAACGCACTTCCAAGCAGAATCCCAACCGTGCCTTTAAAAATAATGACTAGCCCCGGCCAGAGTGGCTCAGTTGGCTGGAGTGTGGCCCCACAGACCGAAAAGGTTAGGGTTCGCTCCCCAGCTGGGCATGTATGAGAAGCCAGCCAGTAGATGTTTCTCTCTCATCACTGTTCCTTTCTCTCTCCCTTCCTCTTTCTCTAAAAAAAAAAAAAAGAAAAAAAATGTCCTTGGGTAAGGATAAAAATAATAATAATGACTAAAGAACTATTCTGAAGTTTGGAAGATATAACAAAAATACCCAAGAAGCTCTTAAAGAGAATGCCCGAAGTCAAGGGCCTTCTGCTGTACTGGGGTCCGGGAGCAAGAAATGCATGAAACAGCAGAAGGAGCAGCCACATGACAAGGACCGCACACAAACGGGGACGGGACCGTGCCAGTCAACCGTCTGGAGGACAGACTGACTCCTGGCAAACCGAAGCCGGGACAGGCCCCGCCAGCACAGCTAATGCCACACCATCCGCACGAGTGTTTCACATGGTGCGCTGTAAACCCCGTCAACAGGGTTAACGGCAAAACATAACACACCTGATTAAAGGCTCCTATCACATGGAAAATACACGTGTACTATGGGTAAATAAGGAAAAAAGAAATCCCAGCAGAAAGCATCCATAGCTACGAAGTGGCCGCTAACTCCAGGGAGGAGCCAGCCCTGCTGCAGTGAGAAAAGGCAAGCTGGCCCTCAAGTCCCAGGGGCAGCGTGCTTGCCCAGCAGCATCTGCGGGATCAACCAACACACTCTTGCTAGCGCACCTGCCCTTTGACCTAGCCAGGCCTTTTCTGGGAACATCTGAGGCCATGATCAGAATTGGAAAGAAAAGTGCAGGTTGAGAGGATATTGATCTCAGTGTTGACTGTCACAGCAAAGTACCGGAGATGGCATCCCCATCAGTTGGGGACTAGCCATGTGACATCACTTGTCACCAAGAAGACCAAATATACCTGCATTTTGGACAGCTAAATGGGACGGCTGTCTTCCAGCAAGAGGGTGGGCAGGGTGTCTGCCAGCACCTGGCCCTGAGGAGCAGGGCGGGAAGACACTGGGTCTGGTCCAGGCTCTCAGAGCCCAGGGCAGGTGCAGGCTGAAAGTGTGGGTGATGGCACAGGGGAGTCAGGCCTCCACACCACTGGGTGGGGGGCACTGCTGTGGGTCAGGGGACTGAGGCTACTCTCTGGGCTCAAGAGAAGGTAAGGATAGATGTTCTGACGTGGGTGTGACTGGAAGGATGAGAGGACTGGAGGCGCCCCACATGGGGAGTTGGGGGAGACTATGGTGACAGACATACCTGCTAGGTGCAGGAGGCGCAGGGAGGTAGGCTCCTGTGTGCCTGTGGGGTGTGAGCACGTGTGGCGTGAGTGCGTGTGCTGTGAGCGTGCAGCTTTGTGAAAGGTCGGTTCAAAGCAGCACAGAGGGTCTTAGATACAAGCAGAACGCGGGTGGGGAAAGGTTCCGGAAAGCACAGGCGAGATGGGCGGCAGCTCTCAGGATGTCCCTGGGCAGGTGCAGGAAGGTCTGTAGGGGTGTAAGGAACAGGAGGGCATCAGGAGAACCCGGGCGGAAGGTGAGCTGGCACACTCAGTCACTCCTTGGCCAGGAGCTGCCATTCCCCACAGTGGGGAAAGGAGGGTACAAAAGGCCACAGGGCTGCCTAAGATGGGACCACAGCAGCACTTAGGGCCTGGGAAACAGGGCAGGGAGGCTGGGAGGAAAATCTTCACAAGGACCTGTGCCTGTCCTCAAGTGGCCTCAGCGGGAGGGACAGAGAATATGTCACTTAGGAAGGCTCCTTGCTGAGCTTCAGGGCCATGGCAGGCAGCTGGAACTGGCATGCTAAGGACGAGGGGACAACTGAGCCCCTGGCTAAAGCTGTCCAGGGTTCACCACTTCTCCCATCATCAAACTTGCTTCACACTGCTGGGCACATACCCCTTCTACCCCTCACAGAACATTCTGGAAGGGTGGCCTGTTAATACACACAGACAGCCGATCAGTCCCCACCCTGAAGGAGGACGGTGCATGGCCCTCCAGAAGCCATCTGTCTACCTGGCCCCCAGCCTTTTAGTGGCTGCCTGGGCCAATGGCCACTTGCCCACCCCACACAGCCCAACTCACGTGGCGATAGGCACCAGGAACTGGTAGGAGCCTCGGAAGAGCACGAAGGCCGCGTAGCACAGGCTGATGCTGCTCGTGCGGTGCATGAGGAAGACCAGCCCGGCCTGCAACGTCGTCACAACGCCGATGACCAGCTTTGCCCACAGGGCCCAGCGGATCTTCACAAAGCCCGCTGCAAAGGAGGTGATGGCACCTGGGGAGACAGGACAGTCGTCGTCATCCTCCTGGGGCGGATGGGGCAGGTGGGGCAGGTAGGGCCAGCTGCACATACCTAGCAGAGTAGAGGCAGCATCCACCCCACCGTTGTAGACCTTGGTGCTGTCTGTAGTGGGCTCAACAACATTCCACAGGATGTGCACATAGTAGATAATTAGGTAGTAGCCAGCTGAGTTAAAGACCCACCAGAGGGACCAGAGGCGCAGCTGTGGCAGCCGCAGACTGTGCCTCAGCTCCCGGAGCATGCGCACGAGGGTCCAGTCCCGCCAGGCCACTAGCGGCGTCTCGCCCAGCTTTTTGCCCACGGGCCCATCAAGGCCCGGGTGCATCTGGTCCAGCTCGGAGGGCGAGGCCCCACTGTGTGCAGGCTCGCTGTGGTTGAAAAACAGGCTGCGTTTGGGGTGCTTCAGGAAGATCGTGAGGACCAGGGTGAAGGTGAGGAAGGCCAGTGAGAGGTAGTTGAGGATGGTGAAGGAGACTCTGCCCACGGTGACAAGCAGCTGACCCAGCACAGAGCTGGTGAAGATGCCCAGCAGCACTGCAGCCCTGGAGTAGCCAGCCATGCGCTGATATTGGGCAGGGTGCACGAGTGAGAAGATGTAGGAGGAGTAGGCGATGCGGGCAGCCATGGTAAGGCTGAAGAAGAACTCCATGAACTGCATGTGCAACACGGAGTGGCCGAACAGCAGCAGCAGCCACACAGAAATGTAGCTCAGGCTCTGCAGGAGCAGCACTGGCTTGTAGCGCAGGTAGTCCGTCAGCAGGAAGATGGGCACCAGCACTGCCAGGTAGGAGTAGGACAGCACCGGCAAGATCTCGTTGGTGACCTGCAGGATGGCAGGCTCGTGAACCCACGCAGCTCAGCACTACAGCCACCAATCAGGCCCTTTGTAGTGCCCCCTACCCCGAACCACACTGTGAGCATGACTGTCTGCTAACACCAGCACAGGTGGCCCTCAGCCCTGAGGCCAGCATGCTCTGAGGACCCACTGTACAGATGGAAGCCAAGGGCCAGAGTAGGGCCCCAGTGAGCATGTGGGGCTCTCCTGGAGGCTGGTTGGACCCACTTGCTCCAGCTGGTTTACCCACAGTTTCTACAGCCCTGGATCTGCCCACCCAGATGTGCTGCTGGGCCAGCTGGAGCAGGGCATCCAAGCCTGGACTCAGGAGCCGCATGCTGACAAGCCTCCAGGGGCTCAGAGGGATGCTGTCAGGAGACCCTAACTAAAGCTCCCTGCCTGGCAGCCTCCTGAACCCACATGCCCATGGGAGGCCAAGGCTGACCCTCAAGACTGTGGTCCCTAAAACACCAAGCAATGAAGGCCCCCCCCCCAAGACATGCCTGGTGCAAGTCAGTCCCCCGGGGAAGCTGAATAGCCTGTTTGGTCACTGACTACCACAGCCTAGTTACAGCGATCTGGGCCAAGTTTATGGAAAATTCTGGGAACATCAAACAGCCCCTCCTTGATGAGACCTATGGCAGATGACTTGGTCAGGCCAGGGAGCAGCTTGCTGTCATAGTCCCAGGGGCGGGTGGGGTGAGAGAAGAGGACCCGCTGGTCTTTCTGGTCTCCTCCCCCTGCCTCCACCTCTAGCAGATGACAGTGTCCACCAAGGGGCCATGCTCCTGGGAGCCCAAAAAGTCCCTGGGGCAGCTGAGACCCAGCACCAGCAAGAGATCAGCCTCCTACTGGCCTAAGTCAAGTTTCCCCAATACATTCCCAGAGGAAAGGAAGACAGCCAGTGAACACGCCGTGTGTGGCAGAAATCGAGGAAACAAATCCAGCAGCTATCAGATGGGCAGAGGGTCAACAAGGCAAGAGGAAAACTAAGAGCTGCAGCCACAGGCAGAAGGAGCAGGTGTCAGTGTCGGGGACAATAAAGCACGGTCCCTCAGGGATGACAAACTGAGCACAGAGTCACCGGCTCACTCTGGTTGAATCCCTCAGGTGTGACTTGGGTTAAGACCATCTTTGACCCACACAGGCCCGGCAGCGCCGGCTCACGTGTGTCCCCCAGATATAAGCCTATTGCCTCTCTGATGACACCCAAACTCAGTGGAATGGCTTCATTTCTGGAAGCTGCTATATACTCAGTTCAAGTGCAACCTGAGAGAGCGGGTGAATGGGACTTGCAACGTTTTTGCTATAGAGACTTTTCCTGTTAACAGAGCTTTGCATACATGGTTCCCGTAATCACCACAGCAGACAATGCCCCCCCGCCCCCAAGATCAGATCAGTGTTCTGAGGCAGGAGAGCCCTCTGGCTGACCAATGAGTGGGGGACGTGAGGGGCTGGTTACTCAGAGGAGCCCCCGGAGGGTTTGGGAGGCACAGGCCCCAGACCCAGCCTCTCTGCCCAGCCTCGCCTGGGAAGCGACCCGTGCCAGCAGTGAGCACTGGCCACGGGATCAGACACAGTGACAGACAACAGGGCTCCAAGTTCGTGTGGGCCAGTATGTGGTCATTTCTATCTTTCCAAGATGGCTACTTGGAGGCAACAGGCCACATTTGCACAGCCACCGTATTTGACTCAAACTATTTGAGGGTCTGCAAGGGGTAGAGGCCGAGCTCCAGGCCAGGGAGAGGCAGGGGCTTCCTGAAGACATGAAGGGCACCCTGGGACCCAGGAGAGTCCAGGAGGGTGGGGAGGCTGGTGGCCACACTGGAAGGGCAGAGGAGGCTGGGGGCAGGGGTGAGCAGCCCAGGACCAGCTCTGGGGCAGTGCTGGGGGGCTTCAGGTGGATGAACAGGGTGACGGCCAGAGCTTGGACAGGGGCCCTGGCCGTGCGCTTCCCCCACCAACAGCCTGAGTTTCTTTGTTTTATTTTACGGCAAAGGAAACAACAACAGTTGGAGAGGAGAGCACTGGGGCTGCAGCCTGTCCTACCTCATCCCCTGCCACTGAAATGACCTCTGGGACAAGCTTCCTAGTCAGGTTTCAAGGAGATCCTTTGTCCTCCTTGCTGAGTCAAGAAAAATTCCTTCAGTAATCTCTTTAGGCAAATGGCTGCTGAGTCCCTCCTGGAAGCAGGTGGGCATACTCTCAGCCCCTGGGGAGACCGGCCGCAGCCTTGGGCCTCCTCTGTGGCCAATGCCACTCTTCAACTGGTCTGGTTAATAAGTGAGAGTCAGCCCCTCAGTGCCCCACAAGGGACTGGGGACAGGACCCAGGATACCAAATGGCCACAAAACCCCAACTGCCCCAGCTGCTTGCCCATCCAAGGGGTGCCCCTGCCCACTCTACCCCTTGTTTACAGGCCCATCCTACCACTACTGAGCCCACGTGCCTGCTGCTGCGTGAAGTTCTTGTCAGGGCCCAGGAGGTAAGGGGTGATGAAGCTCTCCCCAGGCCGCATCTGCGCCATGAAGCCGTAGAAGCAGAGGAAGAACACCAGGCACTGCCAGGACTGAAGCTTGTGGCCTGGCCTAGGCTCCGGCCCGGGCTCTGGCTGGGGCTCCAGGGGCACCGGCTTCTCCACGGACTGGCTGGAGGTTGCCATGCTGCCCAGGCCCCACGTAGCCCTGGAGAGACTGAAGGTGAGGCCGCCCCTGGGGAGAAGAACAGAGAGTCAGGGCAGATCAGCAGCCCAGGGACACCTCCCCTCCCCCCAGGAGCTCGCTGAACCCTTTCCCACTCAGTCAGGATTCCACACCCACATGGAGGAGTTGGGGAGAGGAGCCCACAGGTCTCAGCCCCACCTGGAGCTTGTGACTAGCCAGACGCCATATTCACCCAGACTTCGCTATTACCACCTCCAGGGAGTGTCCAGGGCTTCCTGGTCCTGTATGGTAACCACCAGCCTTGTGAGGATCCTTTGATGTTAACTAAAACCGGATGCATTTAGAATCCAGTTTCCCAAGCACACCACCCATTTCAACTGCTCATAACAGGTGGGCTGGGCACACATCCTTCCCAGGAGAGGTCTCAGGGACAGCCCGCCCTTGCTGTCCCATCGGCCTCTGGGGGGACTCCGTGCACTAAACTGGGGGATGGGCAGTTGAGGTTTGTGGGTAGAACTCAGGGCAGGAGGGGGAGACAAAGGGAGACACAGGAGCCAGAGAGTGGTGTGACCGGGGAAAAGGGGACAGACGGAGCTCCAGACTGCACCATGAGCTGAGGGTGGGTGGCCTCACCCGGGACACTTTGGATGGCGCCTCCATTTGGTGTGGGGGTGACGGTACTGTTTCTATGCCCACCAATTACCCTTTCTAACAGAGAGGGGCAGACAATCACATCTAGTTATCAGAATATAAAGTAATCTGCTGTTTGTTTCTATTACTACTTCTGTATATGCTACTTGTTATCGGTTTTCCGTGAAAGCACGGATACAAAGTTCACTTTTAAGAGAGGGTCAAAAAGCAAGCTGCCCTGAAAACCATGTCAGGTGCAGAAGGGTGCCCATGCCAAGCAGACACAGTGAGAATGAGGAATGGTCCACCTTCTCCGTGGCTCAGGATGGGTGGGGACACACTGGGTGGGGGGGGGCAGGCTGAGAGATGTGGGGACAGCTCTGCATGCCTTACGGCACGGCCTCTGGGAGAGTGACTGCAGAGGGTCTGGATTTGGGGAGAAATCCCTGCCAGTTCCCAGGCAGTGGACACTAAAAATTCCCAAGATGTGGGAGCTGGTGCTCTGGAAAAGCCACTCCATCCAGCCTGCTGCTCAGAGACCATCCAAAGACACGTTCCCACACTCCTGCCAGGATGAGGCTCAGGAAAACCAGGTGAGCTCAGAGAGCCCCCAGGGGCCACCAAGGGCAGAGAGAGACCTCTGCCAGACCTCTGATTACTCGGCACAGGCCTAGGGCTTCCGCAAAGGGAACCGTGGTTGGATGCGTGAGATTCCTCCCTCTTCTCAGCCCCCATATTTATTTCTGTGGCTCGGGAAAATGAGGTTAGGGGACCGTAGTGAAACGTCTCAAGAAACCAGGCTGGTGGGTTTGTTTGTGGGGCCACAAGGTAAGGCAGGGTGGGGGCAAGGGGCAGCTTTGGGAATTCCAGAAAATTTCAAAGGGAGGTGGTGATGGGGGTAACAGTGACCTGAGAGTTACAGGTCTTGGGACGGCCCCCCACCATTTCAAGGAGCCAAATGAAACAATCAGCCAGGCAAGGGAGCACAGTGAACCTGGTCCCCTCCCCCGGCAGCCCAGATTTGGCACCTGCAACTTCTGGAACGAGCACATAGGCCATACAGGCCTGAGGCTGCTTTTCCAATCCCCCTGGAGCTCGCACACAAAGAACTGGGGGGGGGGGGCTTGGCCCCTTCAACGTGGGGGGGGCAGCCCCAGACCAGGGGGTGTACCACAGGCAGAGCTGCCCACCCTGGGGTACGCACACTATTAGGGACCCCATTCCAGTTCCAGGACACCCCTCAGTTCACTTTCCCACTCCTAGTGCTCTGCTCCCTGGAAACCAGAGCAACCAACTCACCTACCCGAGCAGCAGGCATGGGGTGAACAGCCAAGAATTTAACTAAGCCCAGGGTCCCCAGGAGTGGGGTCCCCAGCTTTCCTATTCCCCAGGGTCCCCAGGAGCCCTGTACTTGGCCATCCTGTCATCTCCGGAAGCAATGGGAACCTTCCTACCTGGGGCACCCGAATCCAGAGGCAATGGCAGCAGTCTCAGACACCAGTGCCCAGCACTCGTGGTTTCCTTTCTATATCCTGCACACCTGCAGCTTCTGAAAGCACCAGGAAGCGCTTCTTAAACTACAGAAGACCACATCATAAACCAGCTCTGGGTCCCGCCCCATGGGGCCGTCTGAAAGTCTGTGCCTGGCCCAGGACTCTGCACCTTAACATGTGCCACGGACATGCCCACAGGTGACCAAGTGAACAAGCCCAGGAGACACTGAACCAGGACTCCTGGCTGGTCTGGACAAGCTCACCCCCTGGACATCCAGTATCCAAGCTTCAGGGCAAATCCATCCTCAGCCACCCAGTTTTCCAGGGTCAGAACACAAGTGAACCAGCCGCACTCCCTGCAAGGATGGACATGCAAGGCACCACCCCAGGTGATGGCCAGGGAGCCCCCAAAATGGATGGAGGACACAGAGTGGGGGAGTGTCTGCAGATACCTGGAGTCCCGGGCAGGAGAGATGGGGTTCACATGGGGCTCTCCTGGTAGCACCCAAGGCTGCCTCCTCATCTGACAGGCTCTGTCTCAGGGAGGACCCATCAAGCACCTGACCTCACAGGCTTCCCCTCCAGCTCCACCCCTGCAATCTGGGGGCACTGCCCAGGGCAGGGCTCAACCTGCTGGGCCTCATAACTACCACAGTCCCCCACCTTGCTCCTGAGGTACATAACAGGTGCCAGCACTTCAGGCTGAGGCAAGACCAACTGAAGGGGTGCCCTGGGGACTCCATGTGTGGGGCGGTTAGTGATTACATTTCTTTGAACTAAAGGCCTGCCCTGGGGCTGAGGCTTGTGTCCCCTATGGAATGTGCCTCTCTCCTGAGCATTTCCCACACTATGCTCTGCACTGTTGTGCACACACTTTCAAAAACTTATGAAAAAGATGAGGGCTGGATGACTGGGCAACTTCAAAGAGAGCTGAGCAGGATGGGGTCATGAGAAGGAGCAGGGGCCAAAAATCCAGGGTCTTATCTGAAATCCATTTTTAACTACGGAAAAAATGTGGAGCACCACAGGGCCAGAGCATGTTTACAAAGCAGATTCCCAGTCCAGGGCGCAGCAGGCAGCTGGCCATTACTCAGTATCTCCAGGAGGAAAGGCCACTTGAGGTTCAAAGGATAGAGCTGACTCAGAAGCCAGGGCCCTCAGCTACTGAGGCTGGGCCCTGCCATCCGGGGTGGGGTCTGCCTGCCTGAAGTCTCATTCTGTCCATTTACTCAGCTCATGTGAGCGTGATCACCAATGGTGGCAGGCAGCCAGCATCCCAGGTAAGACTCAAAGTCCTTGGCCTGGAAGGCACAGGCTTCTCTTCCCCACGCTGGCCCAGCCCAATCTTGGGCTCTAGGAAGATGGCGGTGGGGGGGGGGGGCACGGCATAGAAATGGGCACAGAAGGCAAGTGAGGTGCCCAAGCTCGGGATCAGTGGGCAGCAGGCCAGGGCCAGGCCTGGACCCCATGTGTGCTGACCCCAGCCCAGCCCCATGCAACTTCAGGCCTCTTCAGGGGCAGCTGGAGAATCATGGGGTGGCCTCCTCGAAGACCTGTTCATCTGCCTTCAGAAGGCTCCTACAGTTCCCCCTCAGACCCCTTCTGCACCTGCCCTGGGGGGAGTGTGGAGCACCTGCGGCTTCCTCTGGCTCTGTCCTCCCAGCACCTAGGAGACCCAAGCAAACACCACCTCTCCCGTGTTATATTTCAAACCAGCTACTACTCTCCCAGGTTACCAGGGAGGTTTCTTACATTTTAAAAACACCTGGTGGTAGGAAAAAAAAAATCTTTGCACCCCTGCCCCCCATCACATGATAGAGTTGTAAAATTAGCCTCCCTGGCCACCCATGCTACAGACACCCAACTCACAAGTTTAAAACACCCTGGAGGTATTGGTCATCTTTGCCCAGCACAGATTACTGTAATATTTGGGGTTATATTAAATCCACTGAGGCAATAAGCAGGGCCAACAAGAGGACGAAGATGGAGGGATGCAGTCCAACAGAGGCAGCAGAGTAATGCACCATCTGGAAACCCGGGGCCTGGGTACTGGGCCCCAAGACCTGCAGAGGGTTGCAATTCTGCTGCTCCAAAGGGTCCTGGTTCTGCAGATTCAGTTTGGTCTGCAGAGGGCCCTCCAGTCTCCCTTAGGGGCAGGAGGCACCTGGTCACTTCCGGGCAGGGCACCCAGCACGCAGCTGCAAGAGCTTTATCTCTCCTGCACTTTGGGCAGCCACGAAAACAGCCTCCTCTAATCAGGGGTGTCCAACCTTTAAGCATCTCTGAGCCACACTGGAAGAAGAAGAGTTGTCTTGGGCCACAGGTTAAATGCGTTGTAGCATGTAATCCCCAAAATAGCTCATAATGTTTTAAGTACATCTACGATTTTTTGTTGGGCCACATTCACGATCCACAAGCGGCAGGTTGGACCCCCTGGATGCCTTCTGGATTGCTGAGCCCACCCAGATTTTACTCTGTATCCTGAGACCAGCAGGGTGCGCCCCCCGTAATATGACCACACAGTTTGCACCTGGACCCAGGGCAATCGTTTCAGACAGGGAAGTAGCCAGGACCCTCGGGAACAGTTCTCCTCTAGTTCAAGGGTAGGACGGATCCACTCAGGAATGGGCTGCGGACACACTGCCCAGGTTCTGAAACAACTTCCAGCGCACTCAGTGCCTAGCGCGCCAAGAGGCTCCGGAGGCATCACGGGTCGGGACCGGAAGGTGGCAGGTCACTAAATTTACGCGCGCTGCGGAGGGCGGGGCTCCAGCCTCCGGGCGTTTCCGGTCAGAGTGGCTGTGGTTTCCCTGGTGGTTCCCCGGGAAGGCATCTAGGGTCCGAGGGACCAGAGCAGGGTAGGGGTGGCGATCACAGCATCAACTAACTAGTCGGTCCGCTGGGGAGACGACCGGAGGTGAGCCCTCCCGGTGGAGGTGCGCGCCGGGACCACGTGGCAGAAATGCCGCGGCGGCAGCAGGCTTCCAGCGGCGTGGCATGGGGTCCACACATGCGGGTGTGGCGGAGGTGGGGCCGCGCGTGGTTGCCCACGACCACCAGATGACAAGAGTGGGTTTGTGTCACCGTGCGCCCACAGTACCCTGCACGCAGATTCGTGTCCGCGCCTCCTGCACTCATCTGAGACTCCGGCCTGCACCCCACCACACCGCGGCACTCTCTTCAGGGGCCCCCCAGACACCCTCCGCCCTCCGCCCGCGCCTTATCAGGATCGCGGCGTCCCCGGCCTGCATCCCTCTGCGTTCACCCCTAAGACCCAGAACTGGCGCCCTCTGCATTCACCTCTGAGGCCCAGAACCCGTACCCCGGACCAGTCCCCGGCCCGCGTTCCTACATCTCCGGCCCCGCAGTCGGAGGTCTCACTCACGAGCGTTCCGGCAAGCAGAGAGTCACCTCTTGGGGCCACACACGCATGCATTTTTCATCTCGGATCGCAGTTCCCTGACCCGCCCACGTCACTTCCCCGGTCACGCGGATCCCTCGTGGAGCATGCCTGGGCGCCAAATGGGGGACGCGGCCCACCCCTGTATGTCCTTTGGACCCCGGCTGCAGCCCCCGCTGGACCACCCCTCCCGGAGCGCCCGATTACCCACTGTACAGTCCCTAAGACAGCCCCCTTTAGAAGCCCCCTCGCCGGGCTGTAGCCCCCACTAAACCACCATGTCCCACCTCGCCCCCCCGCCCCCGAGGCCACAGCCCTCCCGGAGCCCCCTCACGCCTACCCACAGGGCGCCCTGGTCACAGCTCTCTGATGTTCCAGACTCTGTCTCATACTGATCTGAAGGGAGGCTCTCCCCGCCCTCAACCCAGCTGTGACCGCCCCTTGGAAGAGTGCCGGCCCCCTGACCCCTGTCGCGGCCCTGCCTGCCTTCCTGAGCAAGAAGTTCGTGTGCTTTTTCTTTTAGGCTCATTTTAAAACGTTCCAATCCTGGCTTACCCGCAAGCTCCAGCCATACACTGGTCACTGTGCCAGGCAGGACTCTTGGGGTTTGACAGAGTTCTCCCTCCCCCAACACAGCCTGTGCAGTTCACCCTGACCCACATTGAGCTTGGTGGCTGCCTCAGGACTACAACGAGGCACAGACACCTGACCTTGGGGTCACAAACAGCAAGCCCCCCCCCCCATACATGCACACATTCCACATGTGCCCAGTCCCTGGGCTGAAGGAAGGGGGGGGGGTGAGGGTGGCGTGCCCAAATATGACCCAGGGCTAGCTAGCAGTCCCGACCCCTGAGCTGGCTCTCCCCTTTGGACTGGGCCTGTCCACCGTGCAGTGAGGCCCATAACGCACGATTGGCACAGGCCCCCCGGGTCACTGGACGATGAGCTGCACTCTCCAGGCTGCCTACAGGTTGGGGCATGACTGGGGAGGCTGGGGTTACCCATTACCCAGGTTGTGAGGCTCAGGCTTAAGGAATCGTGGGGAGTCCTCAAATGCCCCCACTACTCTCCCCTTTTCTCTTCTGGGAAGGGAATAATCAGGAACCTGGCCTCACAACCTCAGAAGCATCCACGCTGCCCGCATGCCACCTAAAATGCAGGCACAAAGGGGTTTGGCCACCAGGCAGTCAGTGCCAGAGAGTCATTTCTGCCCACGGTCTGGCCACAGCAAGGAACTGGGGTTTGGGTCATCTTCTGGACAGAGGATGGTGGGAGCGTCTGCTCAGTAGACCCACCAGGGCTGTGTGAGGACTGCTGGGGTCTCCTAGTGTGTGGGTGCCTGTCCACACCCCCCAGGAACTTGGCCATGAACCCTATTCAGGGGTGTCCAACCTGTGGCCCATGGGCTGCATGCAGCCCAGGATGGCCGTGAATGCAGCCCAACAGAAAGTCATAAATTTACTTAAAACATGAGTGTGTGTGTGTGTTTGTGTGTGTGTGATTATGTGTCCCAGTGTATTTAATATGTGGACCAAGACAGTTCTTCCAGTGTGGCGCAGAGACGCCAAAAGGTTGGACACCCCTGCGAATACGTGAACAGCTGGCCACCTGCTGCCTCAGCCCTGGATTGACGTGAGGCCTTCAAAAGAGCTTCTAAGTGGGGCCTGGGGTGGCTCTTGGGAGGTAAGGAGAGCTGAAGAGGGAGCATGTTCCCTGGCAGACACCCCTTCAGGTTCCCCTCCATCCATGTTGGCTCTTCCACATAGGCCTTCTCCACAGGCCTTTCCACAAGGCCTGTGGAAATCCCACCACCCACAGGCCTTACTCAGCAAACTGAAGGGATAAACAAAAAGGCATCTGTCCTCCTCTCTCCATGCCTGTGTATGGGCCGCACCTGAGGGACCCCACCTATGGACATGGGGACCAGCTGTGGGGTGGGCAGACTAGCAGTGCAGCCCCTCCGAGAGCAGGACAGAGCTGCCACTAGAAAGAGAGGAGTGGAAAGCAAGACAACCAGCACAAGGGACAGCATGAGTCACTAACCCTCATGAGCACTCAGTGAGAAGGACCCTGCCCATAGGAGCAGGGTTATGGGCTCAACAATCTGGCTTGAGGATGGGAGGGGTGGCACCCCCAGCAAGCACAAGTGTGCACAGATGCCCAGAGAGCAGTCTTTCCGCACCTCCCTGCACCCCCCAGCAACGAGGACCTGAGGACCCATGGCTTCCTCTCTCCAGTCCCTCCCCTGGTGGTGTCTCTCTGGCATATGTGGAGCCAGATAAAACGCTGGTTGGACCAAGCCTTTCCCCAATCCCCCTGCTGACTAGCTGCCATGCCAACCAGGGCTTGTAGAAGTCTCCTGGCCGCACAAGGCTCAGGGTTCCTACAGGAGCTGTGTGCCTGGGGGAGCACAGGTGGAGGGGCCTTGATCACCGCTGCTCCTAGAAGAGCCAGCCAGGGCCGCAGGGTGTGGCAGAGCCTCAGTGACAGCACCCATGGGAGCTGTAACCTGCAAGCAGTGCTCTGAGGGAAGAGTGGCTGGCCCTGGGCAGCTCCTGGGGGACGAAGAGCTTCCAGAGTTTTTGGTGTGATGCCTGCTGTTGGGAACAGCCGCAGGAGCCAGGGCACTGGCTTCAGAGGCTCCACGGATGCAGCTGGTAGAAAATGTAATCACCACACTGAGAGGTGTACAGAAACCAATATTTTGGGGTGAGTGTCATTTTCAAGAATGGACCCTGTGTTTTAGTCACTGTAGCTTTAAGTGTTTCTCTGTGCTTAATAATCTATCCCCCAGACATGTAAGGACTGGCTTCAGGGTGGGGGGTAGGTGCTGCAAGGGTCACAGAGGGAGCAAGAGCTGGTCCCTGGGGGCATCCACAGCCAGGATGGCCCAGCATTACTGATCCCCAGCTTCCCCACCCATGGGCTTCAGTCATACCTGCTCAGAGGGTGCCTAGGGTCTGTCTATAGGCCCACAGAAACCCCATCCCCACCCAAAGGAGCTCAGATGGGCTCTGGAGTTGTACTGTGGAGCAGTACCCAGCCCAACCAACCCTGGACCACCCAGGCCTTCTTTCCCCCACCCTGAAGAGATGCCCCCAGCTCACTACCTCCTGGCACTCCTCCCAGAATGTCCCCTGTGCTCTCAATGCCCCTTCCTTCTCCAACACTAGGTAGAGACTGACAACTTACAGTCCAGGTCCAGACAGCGAGGGGCCAGCCCTCCAGTCTGGGCTCTCTCAGGCCCTCCGCCCAGCAGGACTTCAGGAGGACCTTGTCCTTGGGTATCGGTGGGCACTGAGGTCAGGGGCTTGGCCACGGGGCAGCAATAGCAGGGGCGTCCAGCTCAGCCCCATCTAGGTGTGCACAGAGCAGCCTGAGCAGTGAAACAGAAGGGTCCTGGGGGTGGGCCACGGTTATCTGCGGGCTTGTCCCCAGCAAGATCCTGCTTGTCCCCAGCCCAGTCCACCTTTCAAAGCCAGAAATGTGGAAGGTGGCAGGGCTTCCCCCTTCTGGGAAGACATAACCTGTGCCCAATTCGAACACAGCTGTCCTTGTTCCCCAGCCTCACAGGAGTCCCACGCAGGTCACCCACCCCCCAGCTCTCCCAGGCTCCAGGGCAGTCAGAGGTAGACTCCCCCTCCTGGCAGGCAGCTGCTGCCCCGGCCCCTCAGCCACTGCCAGGAGTGCTGGCCTCTAACCCAGGGAGACAGCCTACTCCCCAACCCACAAAAGGAGGGACCAAGAGATGGGGTTTGGGGGGATGGCCTTGAGCTGCACTTAGGAGAGATCAGGGAGGAATGTGATTATCTCAGGAAGCTGAGGAGCCAACTGCCCTCTTTTAGGAGACGCCCAATGGCGGCCTGCTGAGGGCAGGAGCCTAGCTGACCTCTGACTTCTGCTGAATGAGACTGAACTCAGAGGCTGGGGATGGGGGCGGGGGATAGGAGAGAAGAAGGAGGGAGGGAGACAGAAAGAGGGAGGGGCAGACAGAAGGGAGGGATAGGACGTGCGGGCCTGTGCTCGACACTGCAAGGACAGAAGATGGTGTACGGACCTAACATACCTTGGCTGTTTCACAGCCAAGTGGCCACTGGCCTCGAAAGTGGGTGGGATGGACTGTGCCTTTCCCACAGCCTGGGATTCTGCCGACGTATGTCAGCTGCAGAAGCGGGGCTGAGACCAAAATGCTAACACACGACTGCTGCAGACACCCCAAAAGCACCTCTGGAAAAGGTTCCCACCGAGGTACCCAAGGACCAAGCCCACAGTGTCTGGCCCAGGAACAGTCTCCTCCAAGAAGACTGTCCGGCCACCAGCTCTCGCCTTGGCACTGGTCCTCAGAGTAGAGGGGACCTGACGGTCCTTCTGCCCCACGTCTTGGTGCACCCGTCACCATGAAGTGCATTCTGGCCTCTCCGGTGCCTGGAAGGCTTCGGTGAGGATGTCTGAAGGGTCCAGGAAACCACCCAGGAAGAGGGACCTCTGGATCTGGCCTTCAGTGGCTAAGTGCCCTCAGGGAGGCCCGCAGCAGCCTGTGCCTCACTGTCCTACTAAGTGCTGAAGGCAGACAGAACCGGGAATTCAGGGAGGGTGCTTGTTCCTTCCACGTGGATGAAATGCACATTCTAGAGCTGTGCCCCTTCCATCCACCATCTGTGGTCAGGGAAGGCCACGTTTTGGGCTTTGAGGGCTGGGCTGGGGATATGCAGGACCTGTGCCCTCAGCCCTCAGGTGACTGTCACCCCCAGGACCCTTCTGTTTCACTGTGCTCAGGCTGCTCTGTGCACACCGGGTTGGGGTTAGGATGGACACCCCTGCTCTTGCTGCCCCACAGCCAAGCCCTTGACCTCAGTGCCCACTGACAACCAAAGACAAGTTTGCTTCAAGAGCTCTTAACTTCCTCCCCAAGGTCCAGGAGCCCTCAGCCAGGATCAGGGCAGGAGCAAACAAGGGGAGATGTGTGAGCTAAGGTGGGGCACCCAGAGCCATTGGGAGCAGGGTCCACTTGGAAGGTGCAGCCCACTGAGCACCGAGTCCCACAGCCCTTCCCCACCCCACTGTGTCCTGGACTAAAGCCCACCCCCCACCATGACCTCAGGGTGGCAGAGTCACTCCCCGCTTGGCTTTGGCCAGTGGATGTTAGCAGATAAGGGGGGTGGAGGTGAAGTGTATCCTGAGGTGGGACTTGCTTTGTCCACTCTAGTGAGAAACTCTAAAGGTGACCTTGTGGCTGCTGATCCCAGGAGGACCGGAACCTCGAGAGAGGAGCAGGACCCTCTGCAGCCCAGAGCTCTCGCCTGCACAGCCCCCTAGCCACCCACTGGCCGGTGGGTGGGAAAGCATGCTTTCTTCCGACAGTTACTGCGTTTGGACTGTCTGTGACACAGCACTGTAGTGACAACAGCTGGCTGTGACATGGGGAAGGAGTCGAGACCAACCAGTCAATAAGAATTTCGAGAATTTAACTGTGCCGTTTCCCTGGATACAGCAATAATGCAGAATGAACTGCTCTCCACTTCATAGTCGGACTTTTCATCTGGTTAGCTATTATTTTTTAATTATATAATCTATCAGCCTTATAGGTCTTTTAATTAATTTTTAAATTTGGAAATAATTACAGACTCATATGAAGTTGTGATAAATACCGCAGAGGAAACCACGAATCTTTCACCCAGTTTTCCCAAATTGACTTTTTGCAAAGTTCCTCAGCTGGGATGTCATCAGCCTTGAATTTGAAGGGAAAAGAAAAACCTGCTAAGAAGGAGATGAACCAACATTTATCCTCTCTGAACTTGAGGCAATGGGTGTGGGTCAGCCCTTCGGAGCAGCCCACCAGGTTTTTCTGATGGCATGTTCCTGCCTGTAGCAGGTTAGCTGGTTGGGTGGCCTTCCTCTGGGAGGACCCTTGGGTCTCCCCAGCACTGGACCGGCCCCCGAAAGGTGGGCTCAGGCTGGTGGCCACAGGCTGGGTGCTGGTTCTAGCCAGTGGTCGGGAGGTGCTGCTGTGTGGGGCTGACAAAGTGATCAGACCTGTCATCTTGGGCCTGGCTCCTCCAACTCATGGTGGCCCTACCCTCCAGGGTGATCAAGTCTCCTCCTTCTGAAGTCCCTAGTGCCCAGCACAGCCTGCCTCATGGGGTGACCTGGGACCAAGGTCAGGAGCTCAGGGTGGACAGCCTTTATGTAGAAAAACAAGACCCATGAGGGACACACTGGCGACCACATGACGAGAAAAGTGTGCTGGTAAGGGGCTGAAAAGCGCGGACCGGGAATGGGCATGTTCCGGTGTTAACACCAGAGAAAGCTGCATTCAAGGTAAAGAGTGAAATGGGTGCGGGAGTGCACATTACATAGGTGAAACATGTCCGCATGCATGGGGGTGCGGGAGTTCAGTCCGTGGGACCAGAGGAGAGCGCAGCTGCACCCAGCCACCAAGAACCTAGGCTCTGGGGCACATGCCGTAGATCGCAGAGGAAATGCAAAATGAAGGCGTAAAAAACAAATTCTATTGGTGATTTTATTTTTTCATATAAAATGCAGTACACATACAGAGAATACTCACTTTTTTTCCAAAGTCTCATGAAAAAGTTTAAAAGCCCCCAAACCAAGCTGCAAATCAAAGCTCAATTTCAAAAAATTACAAATTGAGGGGGAGTGGGGGGAATTCAGACAACTGTAACTGAACAACGATAAAGTAATTTACAAAAAGCTTAACTTGTTGAAAATTTTCAGTTATTTTTCCAAATGAGTTCTGAGTCAAACAGGAAGTGAAAACTGACCTGGTTTTGGAGGAGAGTTCATTGCAGGGACGTTGGTAGTATTTCCTAGTTTTATTACTCAAATTAAAACAAACACAGCAGTTAATTCAGAAACTGGAACGGAAAAGGAACAAAGTCAATAAAAGAAAATAAAAAAGAATGAAATGACAAGAAAAGCAGAAAGTGGAAAGCAAATAAACTTGATCTTTTTAAACCAAAAGATAGTTCCTTTAAAAAAAAAAATAAAAGCTTCCTCTTTCTGACGCTGTTGTTACAGAATGGACCCGTGTGTGGGTGGCAGACAAGATATTATTGAATGGATCCCCCCTTCGCCTGGGATCCCCCTGTACTAAGTTTGCCTTACCCATGGCCAGGGAATTCCAGCTCTCAATGTCAGAGATTGGTGAAAAGGAAAGGAATTATTTATTCAAAAGTTATACAGACTTAAGAGTAATGGCTTAATGTCCTCATTAAAATCCCAGAGTCCCTTAAAACACCCACAAACATGCACAGTCCTTCCTTCCCCTCTCTGTCCAGTCCTGCCAGTCAGGGGTACTGTATCTCAGGAAAAGAAATAGGGGTCCGTGGCTCAGAAAGCCCCGGTTTTTCCCAGTAATCCATGCTCAGCTGGCAGGCCTCCTGTGGTTCCCAGTGCTGTCAGCTGTGTCACCGGGGTCTCCAGTTCTTAATCCAAACACACAGGGCACCTTCTCATGGCCCAGCAGCAAGAGTTCTTTCACCTCTTTCCTTCCAGCAGCATCTCTCTTACATTCTTCCAAACTGCTAAGAGAGAGCTCTGCGTCGCTGCTACATCTTGCTTTCTGGCTTCCTAAGCCGCATGGCAAAGGGAGCCCCAAAGCCACATGGGTCCCCCTTCTCTCCAAAGCTGCATGGTCCCCTTCTCTCAAAGCTGTGTGGTTCTCCCCTTACTCCGAGGCCACACGATCCCCTCTAGCGTGGCTGCTGCGCCTGGGTTTAAATCCCAGCGCCAATCTTCCTCTGCAGCCCCATTTCTGATTCCTCCTACAATCCGCTACACCTGCCAGCATTCCAGTATTTTTCCAGCTTTTCTGGGCTGCCATAGTGAGTCCGGGCAAGCGTGGCCTCATGGCGTGGAGCAAATCATCTCCAAGGTCTCACTCAGGTGATGGGGAGTTGCCTCCTAGTTAAATGGCCATAGCTATTTAAATATATCCATGAAACCAGTTAAAAATCATAGATATGTTAAATGGCCATGCCTGAGGTTAGTTGCAAAACTGTTGCTATGCAAAACAATTCTCAGTGGCCCTGCTCCATGTGTCCCATCCCCCAGTTCAGATTTGTGGGGGTGAGGACATCCTTTTTTTTTTTGTTTGTTTTTTTAATATTTCCTGGACACCTTGAGTTCCGGACTCCCTTACAAATCCCTATTTGGGGGGCCCCCTTGCTGCACCCTGTTACACTGTCCTGAGGTGACCTCTGAAGATGGTTTGCTATTCACTTGACCCAGAAAACCCCACAAAATCATGCAAATCAATAGATTCCAATCTTCATGCTCACTTTAAGAACACTCATGAAACTGCCCAGGCCATCAAGGGTATGCATATTCGAAAAGCTACCAAGTATCTGAAAGATGTCACTTTAAAGAAGCAGTGTGTCCCATTCCATCAATACAATGGTGGAGTTGGTAGGTGTGCCCAGGCCAAACAGTGGTGCTGGACACAGGGTTGGTGGCCCAAAAAGAATGCTCAATCTTTGCTGCACATGCTTAAAAATGCGGAGAGTAGTGCTGAACTTAAGGGTTTAGATGTCGATTCTCTGGCCATTGAGTACATCCGGATGAGCAAAGCTCCCAAGATGCAGCACAGAACTTCCAGAGCTCATGGGAGGATTTGCCCGCACATGAGCTCTCCCTGCCACGCTGAGATGACCCTACTGAAAGAGAGCAGATTGTTCCTAAACCAGATGAGGAAGTTGCACAGAAGAAAAAGATATCCCGGAAGAAACTGAAGAATCAAAAGCTCATGGCTTGGGAATTCAGAATGAAATAAGATACGAATAAAGTAAAAAAATAAATAAAAAAGAAAAGAAAAGAACATAGCATAGGGAATGCTCTGGGCAACTAGACCAAGAATTACAGTAACACAAATGCCACAGTTAGGACAGAGGAAGGACTGCCGAGTGGAGGCTGTGGCAGCTGGGAAACAACAGCCCACCCCCCACACAGAGAAAAGCACTGATAGTGCCTGGCGCCCGCACACTCCAGCACAGATGACAGGCGACCGCCTGAGGCTGCCCCAGGGCTCCAGGCTGCTCCACCCCCAACCCTTCACCCTCAGAGCCTCCTGCTCAGCCCTGGGCTATGAAAGCTCAGACCTCAGTTGTAAGAGTCAGTGCTGTCCCATCTGCCTCTTCACTGAGCTCTACTCCACAGCCCAGGAGGATCTTTTTGTTTTTTGAAACTTGGCAAATAAATTTCAAATTTATTCTCAAACTGAGTAAGGTAAAGTAGCCCCGAACATTCTGACAAGAACCTGCCCTTCATACCTCACTTCCACAAGGCAATAGCAGGGACAATCAGCAAGGACCACTGGCTGTCACTGGCAGAGGGACCCAGAGAGCCAGGCCAGTGCCCCGCTGTGGGGCACAAAGTGTCTCAGGGTAGTGGAAGGCAACCTTCCCCAGGGGGAACCCCAAACCAGGGAAATGATTCTACCCAGGGGGAGACACTGCCCTGGGCCACACAGACAGGCAGGGAACTCTGAGAACACTGACAGAATGTGGGGGAACCCCGGAACCAGGAGGACAGGGAGGTGGGGACTGGAGGGCCTGTGTTATGCACGGACCACTCGTGGCCATTTCTGGAATGTCTGAGTGAATCAACCTGGGGTTGGAGAGAGACAGATCCTATAGTGCAGGAGGGATGCAAGGGGCTTTGGCCTTTTAGGGTGGCCCCTGGGCCAGAGGGTGGGGTCTCTGTGGGAGAAGACAAGTCAAGTGGAAACCTGTGTGGCCATTAGTGTGCCCCAGCCCAGAGCACACCTAACTTCCCCTGCGCGCGCGCGCACACACACACACACACACACACACACACACATCTCAAGGCTCCAGGACACTGGGTCAAATGTGACTGGACCCTTGCTACTTCACCCCTTCTGGGCTGTGGGGGACCCAGGCAGCAGCCTCTTCCCATGCCCTATGGCCTCTCTTGGGCCCTGGCCTCTTGTTCTCTTAGGACCTCCTGGCTTACTACTTTCTTCCAAGCATTTCCACAAGTTGGGGCTGGACTCCCAGGAGATGATGGAGGGAGACGGGGAGGGGGCTCCATGCTCTTGGCCTGTCCCCAGCCTTTCATCCACTTACAGCAGTGCAGGCTCACAAAACATCAATTTATTGAGGTGCAATTCACATGCAATAAATTGCACCCATGTGCATATGTGGCTCGGTGCTTTCTGACAACATACGTTTCACCTCCACATGTATCCACACGTAGACCACTTCCATCCTCTGAGAGCCCAACCCCTTCCCACCCACCCGAACCCCAGCACCAAGCTGCCTACTGGACAGTTCTACAGGCAGAGGGACTCAGCAGTGTTTCTGGGACGCACCCAGCAGTCCTTCCCTTGTGGTTCTGAGTGGTCTTCATTATGTGATCTACCCTTCATTCCTTGATGGGCGTTTGGGCTGTTGCCAGTTTTAGCGATTACAAATAAGAATGCTGTGCACACTTATGCGCAGGTTTTTGTGTGAACGTGAGTTCTCACTTCTTGAGTAGATGCCTGGAGTGGACTATGAAGTCTCATTGTAGATGCATGTTTCACTTTGCAAGAAGCTGCCCAAATGTTTTCCAAAGCAATTGTCCCATTGCGCATTCCACATCCTCACCAACAATTAGCACTGTCAGCTTTTTAAGTGTTAGCCTTTCTAGTGGGGGTGACGTGCTCTTTCCTCGATGACAAATGATTATGATACTGAGCATATTTTCACGTGCTTATTAGTCATTTGTATGTCTTTGTTATGAGTCTGTTTGAACATTTTGCATAATTTAAATATTGGGTAGAGAGTTGTAAATGTTAATTATGTATTCTGGATACAAGTCCTGTATTAGATGCACAGAATATGAATATTTTCTCTTAGCTGTGGCTTGTCTTGTTTGCTTAATGATATCCTTTGAAGAGCAGAAGGATTTACTTTTGATGAAGTGCAGGGTATCCATTTCTCCTCTCCTTGCTTGCTGCATCCTGAGAAACACTTGCCCACCCTAGGTGGGAGAAATTTTCTCCTGTGTTTTCGTCCACAGCGGCACTGGCCAGTGGACTCCTCTGCGATGGTCGCAGCTGCGTATCTGTCAGGCTGTCCAACCTGTGCCCTCCAGCTGCACGTGAGCCCTAGAAATGCAGCTAGAAATTTTCATTTTAGTTTTGGTTTCAAATGCAAATAATCTAAATGGAAATACCATGTGTGGTTAGTGGCTACCACAAAGGACAGCACAGGTCTAGACATCCTACAGATTTGGCTTTCAAACTTAGGTCCATCACCATTTCGAAATAGTGCTTGTGAGTGACCTGGACATTTCTAGTGGTTTTTGCACTATTTGATATAAATACTGTCCTTTCAGCCCTGGCTGGTGTGGCTCAGTGGGCTCAGCTTCATCCTGTAAACTGAAAGGTCACGGGTTAATTTCCTGGTCAGGGCACATGCCTGGGTTGCAGCCAGGCCCACAGTTGGGGGTTTGCATCGCACATCCATGTTTCTCTCTCTCTCTCTCTTCCTTCCCCTCTCTCTAAAAATAAATAAATTCTTAAAAAAAAAAAAAAAGACTCTCCTTCCCCAGTTGAACAACATCCACATGTCTGTTGAAATCAGTTGTCCGTGTACGTGTGAGGCTACTGCTGGAATCAATTTTTTTCCCTTTGATTGTGTATGAGCAAGCCTACCCTCTCTGCTCCATTCTCAAAATTGTTTTGACTATTGAATATCCCTTAATTTCTATATAAAATATTTAAAATATTTATTTATTTATTTTTTGGAGCGAGGGGAAAGGAGGGAAAAAGAGACGGAGAGAAACATCAGTGTGAGAGAGAAACATTGATCTGCTGCTTCTTGTGGGTCCCCAACTGTGGACCAAACCAGTAACCTCCTGGTTCATGGGCCAACATTTTCAGGCATGTGCCCTGGCTGGGAATCGAACCAGCAACCTTTTGGTTCATGGTCAAGCACCTGAGCCACACCAGCCAAGGTTTCATATAAATTTTGAATCAGCTTTTCAGTTTCTACAAAATAAAAAGGCTGTTGAGATTGTGATTGGATTGCATTGAATCTACATATAGGTCAATTAGGGGAGAATTTTCACCCTAAAAATGAGACTTTTGCTCTATGAACATGGCATATCTCCTTGTTTCTTTAGTTGATCTTTAATTTCTCTCAGCAATATTTTGTGGTTTTTCAGTATAAATAACATACACATCTTTCATTAAATTCTTAGAGAGTTTATCATTTTAATGTTACTGTAAATGGTATTTTAAACTTTTTATTTATGAATTACTTGTTGCTAGTATTAGAAACACTGTTGATTTATGTATATGAACTTTGTATATTGTAACCTTACTAAATTCACTTATTAATTCAGCTATTTTTGATAGACATTTTGTCGGTATTTCCTGCACCGACAGTCATGCTATCTATGAGTAGAGACTCACCTCTTCCTTTCCAATTGTTATGCCTTCTATTTCTTTTTCTTGCCTTATAACATTGGCTCTCACAGAGCCAACATCCTTACCCTATTCCCAACCTAAGAGGCAATGCCTCTAGTCTTTTGTCACTAAGAGTAATGTTATGTTTGTATTTAAATAGCTTGTTTGTAACCAGCATGCACTGCCAGTGACTTGGGAGCTGGATGAAAACCCTCTCTTGCCCCCAGGGGCTTCATGTAGCCAGAATGTCACTGCATGTTGGAACAAAGGCTAGGACACCAACACTTCTGCAGGGTGGGGAGTGCTCTTATTTCTCCGTTGTAGAAATGAAAACCAGGCAGGTCAGGCTTCAGAAATGGGCAAACAGAAACTCCACTTTGCAGGGGCCTATTCTGCTGGTTATTTGAATGTCTTTTAAACACTTTCCTACTGTTATTTGGTAGTAGTATTATTGCTTTAAACAGCTTCATTGTGATTCCAAAGAAGTTTAAATGACATTTTTCTCTCATTAGGTGGGCTAGTCAACCATCAGTTTGTAACTGTGGCGTGTTGGGAGACTTGGGGAAGGGGTCAGTGTGAAGGGCCTGGGATCCACCCAAGGCCATATTGCTGCTGGGGCAGGGGTGTTGATAGAGGCTGGTATTTGCCGGGAGGGAAGGGGAGAGGGGACAGACACTATAAGGATGCTGTAGTCAGTGTTCTGCTCTGGGTCAGGGAAGGGAGCAGAGGCAGGGGACAGGCCAAGGTGGGAGGACTGGCCTCATGCTGAAGGTCCTGCTTACATGCCAGGTAGAGAGGGCCAAGGATGACACTGAGCTCATGGGCTCGCTTGCTGGGAGGATCAATGACCTGCTCAGCCTCAGGAGCTTTAGGTTGGGGTGATAAGGCCAGTGGAACACTTGTTCAACCTCATGAAGTTCCCTTGTACCTCCCAGGTTTCTCCTGAGGGTTCCCCTGGGTCTGGTTGTTGCCAGTTGAAATAGGGACCTTCCATGAAGTTGCAAGAAAAGCATTTTGGGCACCCACATACGGGAGGATGAGAATCAGTGGTAAGATTTATTGGACCAGAAATAAAAGATTGCTTCCAGGTGACTGGTATCTCATCTCGTCTGTCCCCGCTGTGAAAGAAGTCCAGCCTTGTCTTCATCAAGCCCCAAAAAAGGACCCAGAAGAAATGCTGTGCCATTGGTTCAGTCCATGCCAAAGCTTAGTCCAGTTCAGTCTGTCCCCATCCAGCCAGCTTTGTCTCTGTTCCTGGCTGTGCTCCAGCCGCCGCTGTGCTGCCATAGCCAGGCCCGTGCTTGGGGTCCATGTGGCTGCTAGGCCCATGTGTTGCCACGCTTCAAGGCCTGACAGGTTCATGGTATTCATGCAGATGAGAAAATATTCACGGAGTCATTGGGATGCCTGGCATGTCTTTATTCATAGGTGGGTGAGCCACGCATGCTGCAAGCTGTGTGTCTATCTGCATGTCTCATGTCATGGCCCCTGCTCCCCAGCATGGCACCCATCGTGGCACCTGTCCCCGTGCGTGTCTCTCATCATCATCACCCCCAGCAGGGAGTCCCTACCTGTGTAAGTACTAGAGGGGAACAAAGCTGGCAAGATGCCAGGAATTATATAACATAACATAATCTCATGCTCATGAGATTATGAGATATATAACATAACATCTGTTCATGTGAGCCCGCTTCATGTTTGGGAACAGTTTATCAGACCCAGTCTCAAGGCTATGAGAACACTGGTTATCAGGCCCCTCCAAGGCTATAGGAACACTGCTTCCCTTAGCTACCCAGACATCTGGGTGAGGAAGCCAGACTGCCTCCACTTACCCTACAGCCCCCATGGCTGGTATGGAGAGAGAACATGCAAGCACACGAGCACTCCAACAAATAGGCGAACAAATGCGTGTTACAGAGTGAGAGGCCTTTGTTAAGCTTTGATCTTATTATCTCGGGCTTTCAAACTGGACAATCTTTCCCAATCCTTCTCAGGCTTGTGCTGGGCCCTTCCTTTGACCAATCCATTTCCTAGACCTTCTGAGGTTCTGTGTCCCTTATTCAATCCAATCCTTCTCCCAGGTCAGATGCCTCCCCGTTACGGTCACCGTCATGGCTCCTACTGCACATGCCTCAAAATGGAAGGACCTCCCCCTGTGCTCTCTTGGCTTTTTGTGAGCATGTTCCCAGCAGAGGAATTCCCCCCTCTTCTCCCACCTGATAATCCCAGTACTGGAGAGCTGGCTGATTTCTGGGGGGATCCTTCCTCCCTATATGCTGGCAGGGGACGGAGGGGTGTCAACCCCCTTTGTGAGGCAATGCTGTTATCTCCTGAAGTATATGAAGCTGTAGCTTTCCACCTAATTAAGCTTAGCCAGTTTTGCTTCCTTCTCTTTTATTAATATTGAGCTGCCTATGCTAACCTTTCCCCCCTGAAGAGATCTGGGCCCTTATAATCTTACCCTTACAAGGGTAAACAGATGAAGGTTTCATATTCTGTACCTTCTTCCTGCTGTCAAGAGGTGTAGTCCTGCCTATCCCCAGGCACTTGCTGCCTGCCCAAGGAAGAAGGGGGTCAGAAGAGGAGGGAGTCTTCACACGAGGAAGAGCAGTTTTGTGAAGTCCGGGTCGGTCTAGCAGTGTTCTTGGGAGGTGGCATATACTATGTCAGGAGGATGGCACTGCTGGACGAGCTGGTGTCTTTGTATTCTCGAGGTGACGAGAAGATTAAAAAGGCACAGTCCAAAAATGAGGAGAACTATAACAACTAAAATTCTGATGAGAGGTAAGAACCAGGTGATAGAGGGAGGCACTAACTTTACAGTGTCCCAGACAGGGTGGGTAGTCCCATCCTGGGCCTGTAGCTTCCTTGAAAAAGGTTGATCTTTACCTTTGTGGATGGAAAAGAGGCCACATATAAACTTGACAAGCTCAGAGGAGGCCTGTACGGCAGCCTTACAAACCCAGTGACCTAAAGTAACCACTTTAGGTTAGGATTGAGGCAGGATAGTAAATAGCTAGGCAAATTCCTTGGCAAGTGGAATGAGAAGACAGACAGACAACTGAACAAACTGGCTGAGCAAAGTATACAGAAGGTCAGATACAGAAGGTCACCAGGGCAGAAGGCCCAGGTGCCTAGCAACAAGCAAAACTGGCGCCAGACCTCACCCCCAGGGTGGCCTTTTCTCCCTGAAGATTGCTGGTCATGCAGTTTGGACCCCTCTGATCTTTCCTCCCTGCAGATAACATCTAGTTCTCAGTTGCATTTCAGTTCCACCCCCAGAAAAGCAGCAAAACCAGGCAGACGACATCAGGACCAGAAGCAATGACTAATGACCCCTGCCCCAACACTGACCAATCAGTGGAGACCGCAACCCTGAAAGGAAGCACCTGGAAAAGTTAATGACCGTTCTATCGAAATCCTTCCCTAAGACCTCCCTTAAACTCCCAGGCTTTAAAATTCTCAAGATGAAGGACCCAGCACGCACTGCCCCTCCCGGGAGCATGTCTGCACCTTTCCCTCCCCCTCCTCTTCCCCCACAAGCCAGCATCTCCTAAACTCTAAGGGACCCCACGAAACTCGCAACCAGGGAGCAATGGGTAGAGGCAACTCGTCCCAGGCTAAACCCCTGAACCTGACCCAAAGGCCCCCCTTCTCCGACTCTCCAGTGAGCTGACAGTAGTAACCCCACCTTGGCGCCCTTCTCTAGAGAGCCAAAGCAGCCCGGCCTAGTCTCTCTCCTGCTGCTTCTTCTATGCCAGGCCCTTTCCTGTTTCACTGTCCCCAGTTTTGATAAACATCCTCTCAAAATCACCTGGCCTCATGTTGTGATATATTTCCTGTGTGATGTCAAGAACCCACACATTACAGGCCGGCCCAAGGCAGACCCGCTCTAGGCTGGGTTCCTGTCTGGTAACAGGATGGTCTGAAATGAACACTTCCTGACTGAGGGTGAATCCTAGCAGGGAGTTGTGTCCTGGGCTGGTATCGCCCCCAACAAAGGTCAGTCTTTACCTTAACCAAGCCTATCTGTTGTCTTTTTGCCGCCATGATAATATACCTTTGGATCATCAGAGTGATCCCCTTTTTCCAGACCCCTGAGGGCATAATCTCCCGCATATCATCTCTGTCTGCTGTGTATGCTAATCGTTAACTGTCCTATACTCACCAATGTAAAAGAAGTATGCATCTATCAGCTTCACCTTGTATCCACTCTTAGCGATTTCCCTGCTTCGCTTCCTCCCACCTCCCTGATCACCAGTGAATTTGGTGTGGCCCACCTTACACCTTCTCCTTTGATTCCGATGTATAAAATAGGTGTTAAATCTGCCATTTTCCAGAGCATTTTCTCAATTCATTGAGATTTTTGCTTTCTGGCCATTGCTGTCAGTTTGGTTCAAATAAACTCATAAAACTTATCTATAGATTTGAAGTTTCTTACATGGAAACCTTCGGAATTGTCCATTGTTTCTGGGCACCTGAGATGACACAGTTTGGCATATCGAATAATCACCCTGTCCAGACCCCTGGGGCACAGTCGCCACCAGCACGGGAAACCACAGCACCCCACCCCCATAGTTACCGGTTTCCTCGAGGGCATGTCTCTGTGCTGTAGACGTTAGTTATTACAGTTCTGCACCCGCCAGTATAAAAGACGTACGTGTTTCTCCATTCTACTCTTTATCCATCCCAGAGATTTCCCCGCTTTGCTTTCTCCTGTCTCTCTAACCTGCCACCCGTGCCCGTGGGCTTCATGTCACCCTCCTTGCACCTCCTCCTTTGATTCTAATGTATAAAAGAAGCTACAAGACTGCCATTCTGTGGAGCATTTTCTCAATCTGTTGAGGTTTTGCTTCTCAGCGTTTATGTCAGTTGGGTTCAAATGCACTCTTATAAGACCTTTTCTTAGGCTGAACATTCTTTCCTCAACAACCCACATAACTTTCTACTCCCTCCAGACCTCTGGGACTCACGGGGCTCACACGCAGCCCACCCACCTGTCAGAGGGTCACACGAGCTGGGAGGCCAGGGCCTTTACTGACGGGGGGCAGGCAGCTCTCTGCTATTTCCAAAGCATCTGAACCCTCAGGACAGAGAGGGCTACTTTGGGGCATGAGGCACAGACCTCACCTCTGCAGAGCTGGGAGAGCGGGCGTCAGGGTTGAAAGAGAGACACTGCTCAATGTCAAGAGGGTGAACAGGCAGGAACTTGGCTGTCTGCTCGTGTTAAAAATTAAAGACTTGACCACTGGGGCAACACGCGTCCCATCGAGTTGAACAGAGGCGTCGCTCACCAGGAGAGGAGCGCGGTGCTGTTTAAAAGGGAACACTGGCAGCCACTCAGGTGTGGCTCAGGAGGTTCTCCTGCTCCCTGGGTGGTGACACCCTGCACAGGGAAATGCCAGAGGCTACGGAACCGTGCCCTGAACACGTGGGCAGGAGCTGCTGCGTCTGTGTCTGGAAGAGGAGAGAACAACGCGTGACTGATACACAGTAGGGCTGCAGGATGCCCTTCCGTGATGTCCTTTCCGTGTGTGAATGTGTGTGCTGAGGGGGGCCAGAGCTTGCCACCCCAAACGTGCCATGTGGGGTATTGATTATTTTAAGCTGGTTATTTTTAAAAGGTTTTATTTATTTATTTATTTATTTATTTATTTATTTATTTATTTTAGAGAGAGGGGAGGGGAGAGAAACATCAACTGGTTGCCTCCTGCACACCCCTAACCGAGGACCCGGCCTGCAACCCAGGCCTGTGTCCTGACTAGGAATCGAACCAGCAACTTTTTCACTTGCGGGTTGATGCACAACCATCTGAGCTATGCTGGTCAGGGTTTATTTTTTCTTTTAAGATTTTATTTATTTTTTTAGAGAGTGTAAGGGAGAGAAAAAGAGAGAGAGAGGAACATCAATGTGTGATTGCCTCTCGAGTGTACCTTACTGGGGACCTGGCCTGCAACTCAGGCATGTGCCCTGACTGGGAATCCAACCAGCAACCCTTTGATTGGCAAGCTGGCGCTCAATCCACTGAGCTACACCAGCCAGGGCTAAACTGGTTATTTTTAAGAAACAAAAGACTCAGGAAGAAACTCTGACCTTCTCCCTAACTACTGAAAGGGGTTTAGATAAAACTCCTGCTCCAGGATAGGAGCTGCCGTCACAGAGGAAGAGTATCATAGACAGGGAGGAACCCAGCAAGGCCCCTTTGAGCAGGGCCCCTCTGCGTCCCGTTGTTGAAGGTGGCCCAGCAAACATGTGCCCACCAAACGCTGGCTTTTCCATCTGCCTGAGCGTTGCCTCCCACCACTCCTTCTCCTGCAGATGGCACACAAGCCTCAATTGCCCCCATCCGTCCTGAGGTCCCACATTGTTTTGGACTCCTATTTATTTCTACAGAATAAATTTTGGCATTTTTCTCCTGTTAATCTGCATAATGTCAGTGTAATTATTAGTCCAGTCAGAAGAACTTAGAAGGGTAAAAAATTACTTTTCCACCCCACTGTGAGCATATGTGAGTGTGTGTGAGGTGCCCACAATTGTGTGTGTGCATGTGTGAAGAAATTGAGGGAGGCTAAGAGCTCAAGGTCCAGCCCATAGGTAGACTCACAGGCCAGCCGCACTGACTTGCTCTTTCCCTCCCTTCCTCTCTTCTCCTAGGTGCTGACTCTGGTTCTCTCACTGGCTGACCAATGTGTCCCCTGTTGATCCCTACCAGCCCCCCTGCAGCCCCACAAGGGCAGGGACTGCTCCCTCACCAGGTCTCAAAAGAGGGACTCATGCAAAATGACTGAGCAGGTGCTGGCCCCAGGACAAGCAAAATGTGGAGTGCCATATAGAGCAAGAGCTGGGTGGACTTTTTGACACTTGACAATCCAGTATGGAGTCACTGTTGGCTGTGTTCATTATGTCAGGTGCTATGTCAAGACAGAGGTAACAGTGTGTAACAGGAATACCCTTAGGAGGGGCCTGGAAAGCCCAAAACCTCAAGTCGAGACACTTGGATAAGGACGCCATCTGGACACCTGTAGAAGTGGGACCTCTGTGCCTGGTGGGCCATAAGAACTCAGAACTCCGACCATCCAACACTCCAGTTTGGCTGTACCATGGGTCACACTTGGAGCTCTGGCAGACGTCCACTCCAGGGGATATATGCTGCCATTGCAGCTGCCTGGCTTGAGACCAAAGCCTGCCTCTTCAGTCATGGATGTCATCAGGGACTGGGACTTCACACTGGACTCTTGCTCTGCTCACTTCTACCGTGTAAGCCACCCTCCCCCCCAGCTCTGTGTGTGACCTGTGTATTTCTCTATTGGCTCACTGGGGAGATCTCCTCTACTAAACCCAGCATTGTGGAAAGATGCACAATTGTGTGAGTGTCTCTCTACGGGGATGCTCCTTTCTCATGACAAGTGACTCTGGTCCTGGGGACTCTTAGGGGACCACTGGGAACCAGGCTGGGGAGGACAGACCACCCACTGGGTATTTGGCCCAGGATTAGTGCTGGGCAGCTCCCAAGTGTGTGGAGACCTGGCCCCAGGGTCCAGGACCTCCTTAGGGTCCTGGTGAAGGAGGAGTTGAATCACCGTCATCCCCGGGACAGGAGCACGTGCCTTGCCCAGAGCAGGGTACCTGGAGGCAGAGCCTACCAGAGCCTGAACAGTGGGCACTGTTCCTCAGCCCCCCAGACGGGCCCTGCCTGGGTCCCACTGCTGTCCCCGCAGCCAGGCCTGGGCTGAGCATGTCCAGCCATGACATTCTGCCCACCTGCTCGCCCTGCTCTTGCATCTGAGTGGTAGGAGGACGCCTCACAAAACAGACACCTGCTTGTTCATTTTTTAAAAAATTTATTTATTTTTAGAGAGAGGGGAAGAGAAGGAGGAGGAGAGGGAGAGAAGCACCAATGTGTGGTTGCCTCTCACATGCCCCCTACTGGGAACCTGGCCCACAACCCAGGCATGTGCCCTGACTGGGAATTGAACCAGCAACCTTTTGGTTTGCAAGTCAGCTCTCAATCCACTGAGCCACACCAACCAGGGCTGCTTTTTCGTTTTTAACACAAGACGTAGGACAGTAAAAGCTCTTTTCCTCCAGAAAAACCAAGTGGACAGATTCTCCCCAACTGGAAAGGTAGGTACGGGTGTTTCTGCAGCCTACCTTGCCCCAGGGGCGGGATCAGCACAGCAGTGGGAATGCACACCGAGCAGCCTGTGGGGCAGGGCAGCATCTGCTTGGCCGGGTGACCAGGCTCAGACCAGGCAGGTCAGGACCCAGCCCTGGACTGGGAATGGGCCCCACAACAGCATGGGGCTGAAGGGCAGTGGGGCCCTGTTTCCCACAGGAGTGGGCGGTGGGCAGCATGCACCTGGGGTCAGCAAGCCCGGCCGGTCCCTCCTTCTGTGGGTGTCCACCATTCATCCTGCTGTCTAAGGGGACAAGAGATTCGGTACCGCATCAGGTTATAATAAACTTATTTGAGGCAGAACCCTCCGCCAGCCCTCGAGGATGTGCTTGTACCTTCCTCCTATTGTCTCCCCCCTCCCCCAAAGGTAGGTCCCCATCGAAACACCAACCGTGGGCGTTGCTATAATTATTTTAAAATATTGTGGTAAATATATATAACGTAAAATTCACCATTTTAACCACATCCGAGCACACAGCTCAGGGGCATTGAGCATGCTTACGCTGTTACGCAGCCGTCGTCTCCAGAGCTTTCCATCCTTCCAGACTGAAACCCCATCCACCCCTCACCCAGCCCCTGGCACCCACCACCTGCTTTCTGCCCCTGTGAATCTGACGACTCTAGGGACCACATATAAGTGGAACCATGCAGTATTTGTCCTTTTGTGACTGGCTTATTTCACTGAGCATAACGTCCTCCAGCCTTGTCCCTGTTATAGGAGGCGTCAGAATTTCCTTCCTTTTGAGGGCGAAATAATATTCCACGGTATGGATGGCCCACACGGTGTTATCCATTCTTCCAGGGTCGACATTGTTGTTGGGCATAATGCTGCTGTGCTAGTTTGACTAGGGTCGTTGCTATTTTTTTAAACATTTTATTTATTTATCTTTAGAGGGGAAGGGAAGGAGAGAGGGAGAGAGGGAGAGAAACATCAATGTGTGTTTGCCTCTCATGTGTCCCCTGCTGGGAACTGGCCTGCAACCCAGGCATGTGCCCTGACTGGGAATCGAACCGCGATCCCTTGGTTCACAGGCCCGCACTCAATCCACTGAGCTACACCAGCCAGGGCAGGGCATTGCTATTAACAAATTGGTAAGAAAATTGCTTTTAGTGTCTGTGTTTTCTTCCTGTAAATTTTATTTTACTTTAACCTACCGTCCAGATTTATCAAATCCTAATATTCTGCCTTGCCTCCATTTCTGAATAAAAAGCCAAGGGAGTCAGCAGCCCCTGCTCTCACCCCTCCTCTCCTCCACAGGAGGACATGCCATGGATTCGGGGAGCACAGGGCTATTCCACGGTTTTGTTTTCAAAATATACTTGTTGTGTGACCACTTAAAAGTTTTAAGTGACATCATGCTGCACTGTGGCTCTGGAATTCCTTTTATTCCTTTTTCTGTATGTGGGGCTAGACTGGAGATGTGGCCACCAGGTGGCAGGTGGCTCCTGGCATTGTCAGTTCCTGGCTCTGGCTCTGTGGGTGACGGGGCTCAGCAGCTGCACTTTGGAGTCTAAGAGTCTGGCTGGATGCAGGTGCCAGGCAGGCCTACCCTTACCACCTGATCTGCCCCGTGGTAGGCAGGTAGGGGTGTGGCCTGAAGGGTTGGGGTGAGGGTATGGGAGGAGGAGGGCTGGCAGGGCCCCGTGGGCTGCAGGCAGAGGTCACCCAGGACATGTACCCAGGCCTGGCTCCATGCAGGCAGGTTCAGAGACTGCCCATCAATGTCAGGCAGGGTGTGGGGGCTGGGACCATGTAACCGCAAACCCACATTTCATGGTAGGCTCGGCTCAAGGCCAGGGAGCATGGCACAAAGTGACCTACAGGGATTTCCCTGGGAACTGACAGGCTAAGCAAGGAACCCGGTTCACGTGTAGGAAGGGGAGTTGATAGCTGGGCTGCACCGGAACACAGCACTGTCGTAGAGGTCCCCGTGGGTTGGTCTGGTGGGTATGGGTACATGAGGACAGGCCACAGACCTTCAGGCTGGAGCCCCAGCGTAGTGATCACTGGCCAGACCCTACAGCAGAGGGGTCAGTGAATAGTAACAGTGCTCAGTGGTGGAGATGCCGTGTCTGGCAAGTGTTTTAAAAATACATCTGTGAGGAGGTATCAGACACAAGAGTGGAAGCCAGTTCTTCAGGAAGACATGGCATTGGAGGAGCCCTGGAGTCCCACATAGCCCTCACCTATCCTCACTGGACCTCACCTGCCCTCACCTATTCTCATCTGCTCTCATCCACCCTCACCTGCCCTTATTGGACTTCACCCCCTTTATTGGCCCTCACTGCCCTGGTGCCCTCAGAGCCGGCAGGTACCAGGCTGGGCAGCGGTGGCCCTGAGGGTGGCCTGGGCTCTACCTGAGGCTGTGAGCTCCCTCCTCTTTATGATGAGTTTGAGCACTCACTGTGTCCCTTGAACTGGCAGGGCCAGATCCAGGGTGTTGGGGACAAGGGAGCGGGGCAGGAATGAGGAGGAAGCCAGGCAGGAGTACAGTTGCAAGTGCTGGCCCAGCTCCCCTTGACCCCAAGAGAAGCACGTCACAGCTTATCCAGCCCCAGGTGGGGCTGCCCCTCAGTCCTGGGCTTTGGTCGTTTTGTGGGATGGACGAGGGCACCTGGCAGAGTGAATCGGTGAATTACATACAGCACTGCCTCTCTGTGGGGGCGTGAGCCTGTGCCCAAGGGCAGCCAGGTCATAGGTCAGAGCTTCCAAGCTCAAAGAAGCTTGGGTGGTGGCACAGAGAGGGGAACAGAGGAGCCTGGGGGCCTGGGCAGCCACCTTCGGTGTGCCTTTGGGCCACACCCAGGCTCCCCTGAAGAGAGGGAGCGTTTGCTAGTTGTCCCCCAGAAGAGGTGCCTCCTGCCACGTGACTTGTCACTTGGATGGCATCCATCACATCCCTCTCTCTGTGGTGGTGACTCAGCCCAGATGGAACTGTTGGGCACCACTCAAAACTGCAAGGTCCCTGGCTACAGGGGTTACAGGGACAGGAAGGAGGCAGGAGGCTGGATGGGGCCAGGAACCAGGGCCACACCCACTGGCAGCTCAGCTCCCTGATGCTGCTCACTCGGCTGACGGCCCCCTCCCCCACTGGGACATGGCCCAAGTTGTTGGTGTTGCTGACTTCTCCAGGGAAGCCTGAAATCTGACACTTTTATTTGGAAGGCCTGATTTTTAACTAATTAAAAAATTTAAATTAGTTAAAACTAATTAAAATTGACTAAATTTGTACTAATTAAAACTAATTGAATTCTTTTCAAAACACGGTGCTGACTCAACCACCCAATACCACGTGAGCTGGCAGGCAGTGGGTGGGCATGTTGGGGACCTGAGGGCCTGAGGCAGGACGGGCCTGGCCTGCGCACCCAGGACAGAGTGAGAGAGCAGAAAGGGTTCAGTGCAGCTGGTGCTGATGCCTCTTGACCACACCAGCACGTTTAAACAGATACCACCCATCGTCTTGGACAGAATCAGGTCACCTTGGAGTTGTATGGGAGGGTGGGAACCAGGGGGAGACCTGCAGACAGGTGGCAGTCCCTGCATCAGGCCACCAGTGCACACTGTAGCCTCTTTGGGACAGCACCCTCCCAGGCCAGGCCCTCCGTGAAGGCTCTAATGCCAAGCAACCTCCCTCGGTCCAGCCAAGCCTACAGCTGCCATCCAGGGGCCACTGCCCCCTAGTGCCTCCGTGCACCTTGGGCTGGTGGCAGGGTGGGGCTGAGAGAGTGCCTTTTCCCTCCAGTGACTAAATCTTGACTCACCTGGTGCAGGTGGGGGAACATGCTGGCATGGGATGAACCACCAGACAGCATGGCACTGCTCACCCTGGGAGGAGTTAATTATCCTCATCGGCCTCTGACCCCCGCCTTTCCTGGGGGAACCCGAGGCTCTGCAGGGTGACAGGAGGGAAGAGTGCTTCAGAGCCCAGAACAGGAGCGCATGGCTCAGTTAACAACACAGATGCTGTTTGCACCAACAGAAACTGCCCAGGAAAACGGGGTGTGTGGTGACTGCACGCACAGTGCTCGGCCAGGAGGGGGCGTTAGGGCGAGTCTCCCTTGTTTAGTAGAGAGGTTGCTGTGTCCACACGTGCTCCCTCCCTTGGAGGGTAAAACCAAGGTCACCTCCCTGGGGATCCTTTAAGGGTCCTATTTTCAAAATTAGGCTGACAAGTGGCTCAATATGTGATTTGTGTATTTATTTTTTACTGTTTTCCTATTATAAGCTTTATTGTTTTCTTTTTATATCTCATGCTTTGCTTTATCCCTCATAATTTTTAAAAATTTTATTCTCATCCCACACCCTCTCCCCTTTGGCAACCATCAGCTTGCTCTCTGTATCTGTGGGTCTGTTTCTGTTTTGTTTTGCTTATTGATTTTTTTTAAGATTTCACATAGTGAGATCCTACAGCATTTGTCTTTCTCCACCTGGCTTATTCACTTAGTATAACAATCTCTGGGTCCATCCATGTTGTTGTAAGTGGTAAGTTTCCACTCTTTTTTAATGGCTGAGTAATATTCCATTGTGCAGGGTGGGCAAAAGTAGATTTAAAGTTGTTTGTATGGAAAATAATGCAATAATTAATAAACACCAATACAAGAGGAAACTCTGTGTCTGACCCCACCTTGCATATATATGTATGTCTTCTTTATCTACTGGTCTATGGGTGGACACTTGATTGCTTCCATATCTTGACTATCATCAATAATGTTGCAAAGAACTTAGGGGTGCATGTAGCTTTTCAAATTAGTATTTTTGTTTTCTCCACATAAATACCAAGAAATGGAATTGCTGAATCCTATTACGGTTCTGGTTTTAATTTTTGAGGAAACTCCACACTGTGTTCCACAGTGGCTGCACCAATTTCCATCTCACCAGTGGCGCACTAGGGTGCCCTTTCCTTCACACCCTCACCAGGACTTGGTATCTCTCATCTTTTTGGTAACAGCCATTCTAACAGGTGTGGCTTGATTTTTTAAACAGTTGCCATGCCCTCGCTCCCAGCCTTGTCTTAGTGGTTAAGAGCAGTTAACTCCCATGCTGTCATCACGGTGTCCCCAAATTCACACCTCCACCCCAATGAGGGCTGTGACATGGGCCATCCAGAGCCACTGAGATTGTGGGATCAGTGCTGGGACTCTGGAGCCTGGGGACAGGCTGTGGCCATCCATGAGGCTGGCCTGCCAGGGTTCCTGGGGCTGTGAATGTGGCCCAGGACAGAGAGGAGCAGCATATAGCAGTGTCCGCTGGCACTAGCGACTCAGACTCCCAACAGAGGACAGTGTGGGAGGAAAGAGTAACATGGAGAGGAGAAGCCTGACAGACACACCTCCACCAGGGGACCATGGTCAGCACCAATGGTGACAGGTCACGTTGACAGCAGGCATCTAGATGAGATGCGATGAGTGGGGTGCTGCACCTCTGTGGTCCCCCCAACACCCATGTCCCCAGTCCATCATGAGAAATCATCATGCTAATCACGATGGAGGGGCAACCTGTGAAATGCCTGACCATCCCTCCTCAAAACTGCCAAGGTCGCCAGGGAAAAGTCTGAGAAACTGTCACAGCCCAGAGGAGATCCAAGGGGACATGACAACCAAACATCATGTGGTGTCCTGGATGGGATCCTGGACAGAAAAAGGACATTATATAAAAACTGATAATGTCTGAATAATACATGGACTTCAGTTAATACTAACATATCAATCAGTATTGGTTCATTAACTGTAACAAATGTACCATGCTAATGGAAGATGTTTATAAAGTGGGAAAATGGGAGTGTGCCATGTGGAAAATCTCTGTATTATCTTTACAATTTCTCTATAAATCTAAAACTGTAATAGAAAGAATGTTTATTTATTAGATTTTATTTATTTATTTTTAAAGAGAGGAGAAGGAAGAGAGAAAGGGAGAGAAACATTAATGTGTGATTGCCTCTTGCATGCCCCCAATTGGAGACCAGGCCTGCAACCCAGGCATGTGCCCTGACTGGGAATTGAACCAGTGACCCTTTGGTTCACAGGCTGGTACTTAATCCACTGAGCCACACTGGCCAGGGCTATTTATTTATTTAAGAAAAAACTATACTGAGGGAGGAAAGATCAGCAAAAGTTTTACCCATGGCAAGTAAGTACATGAAAACCTGTCATTATTCATTACGGACATGCACACCCACCAGGATGGCGAAAACTGAAAAGAGTGACGTCTGCGGTATTGGCACGGAGGTGGAGCCACTGGCGCTGCCGTCCGCTGCGGTGGGGAGATAAGGAACACGACTGCTTTGCGAAGCAGGTGAACAGTGTCTTCAATGGTTAGAGACGCACCATCTGTGTGGCCCCACCACACCACTCCTGGTACTTAGCCGAGAGAAACACAGCATTTGTGCTTGCCGGAAATGAGCACCAACCCGGTGTCTGTCCCAAGGGATCTGCCATCGTTGTGCGTCGAGACTGGGGAGACTTCGCGGCAGGGGAAGGAAGGAACCGCTGCCTACACCGGAGCATTGGGGTGGTCACGTGTGACACCCGGCCAACAGGTGTACATGCTGATGACTCCATTTGTATGGCATTCTGGGAGATGCCGACCAGTCAACAGTGGTGGGGAACAGGTCAGCAGTGGCCTGGGAACAGGCGAAGGCAAGGAGCAGAAAGGAACTTGAGTGAGTACGTTCAGGATCATAATTTTAGTGATTGCTTCACACGTGTGTGCAAACCAACTGTTCACGTTCAAGTATGCAGCTTACCTGTGTTCCCGAGAAAGCTGCAGGGGAAAAACTCATAGCAATCCAAGAAATTGCAATTGTAGCTTTTGGTAAAATCTGAGTTGGTGTTACCGGCTAGGGCACTGGGTGGGGAGACTGTGACCACAGCTCTGCCTCTTGCATTTACCTCAAAGCGTGGCGGAGTTCTGTCTGGATTTTAAAATGTGTACTTTGAAAAGGCCCTAATCCACAACACAAATAATTTAAATGGGCACACACCAAGAAAAGCTGCGTCATTGGACCCGATTAAGTTTCATCCGATCTCATTACACAGCACACAGCTTGGATAGAGTCAGTCATAAATTTTAAGACAAACCTGTCCTCTGACTTCTGACCACGTCTCATGTTTAAAAAGGAAGCCTGTGTAAGAGCCACCGCTTCCTTGGCCCCCGAGTGGGGACAGCCTGCTGGGCTTCTTGGCAGGAAGGTCCCAGCTGGCCTGATAGAGGATGACCAGCTTTGGTCCCCAGCACTCGAATGGAAATTTCCAGAGACTTTTTTTTTCCTTCGTCACATCTTTAATTTGTCAAATGGGCTTCTGCTGCTCCGGTTGCCAGGTTCGCACGGCTGCCAAGGCTAGAGCTGGCGCGCGTCCCCAGGAGGCGGTTGGACTTCGGCATGAGACCAGGCCCTGTGCTCCAGCTGCCACCTCCACTGAGAAACTAGGCCCAGAGGTCCCTGAGGACAGCCCCTTGGCTTCCCAGTCCCGCCACGTGTCCGCCGAAAGGAACGTGCAGACTTCCAGACGCATTGCGCTCTGAAAGCACACACTTCCTCCTGCACCTGAATTTGAGAAGGATGGGGGTGCAGGTGCCCTTAACTCTGGAAACGCTGTTTTCCAGGCTGTGTAGGCAAATCCGTTTCTGGTGATATGAGCTCAGTTTGTGCTACCTGACCTTGAGAAGCGGATTGCTTCTCTTCAGGGCCTTGCCTTCTCCTCAGCAGGTGAGAGCTCCCTCTGGTGGAACATTCCAGGGCTCTGTGCGCTCAGATCGGTGCTTTTATGAAGTTGAAAAGGGAAAGGCACTAATTTTCTGTGATGTGCAAGGCCGGACACTCTGGTAACCCTGCAGCTTTGCTTCCAGGGAAAACAAGTGAGTCTACTAGAGAGCATGGGGCTGGGTCAGAGGTCAACCATGGACCCACGAGTTGCCCGAGCACACAGGGGGGTGCCCGCCCAGAGGGCTTTCCCTTGTTGACCTGCTCTTTGATGTCCAGCTCTAGGTTTTATTTTTTCATCAAACACACCCAGAGTGCTTTCAGAACTGCTGTAATTCAACCTCATTCCCTACACACATCTGGCTTTCTTTGCTTTGACGCTTTAGAGCCACTCAGGAGCATTCCACCTGCGTAAACAGATCCTTTCTCAGTCCAGGGAAAGTATTCCCAGGTGTCTTCAATTAGCTCCTCTTCCATTTAAATTATTTTTGTTTATTCTTCAAAAATATCTCCAGTCCTCGTCCGAGTGGGATGCGTCTCCTCAATGACCGTCTCGTTTTTCCTTCGAATTCAGGCCACTGGTCACCAAGCTTGAGCTGGTTCCCTGGTGCCTAGTCTGCCACTTACCCGATGCTTTAGAGTTTTAATTTCTCTGGAATCCCCACCTGCGCCCACTCCTCTTTATCTCCATCTCTCCTTTTCTCCTGACTTTCTGCCAGGGTTTAACTCAGGCCGAGCTTCCTCCGTCCTTGTGGGGGACACCTGCCCATTTGTTCTCGCGGAATCGAGCACTACTGGGGTGGGGTCATGTCTGCCTGCCGGGCTGGTGAAGCCTCCGGATGGTTCTGCACGGGCTCCTTTTCTGCCTCTTCCGTTTTCCCACTTGCTTGTCCCCCCCGAGCAGCAACCAGCAGCTGAAGGGAGAGTGTCCTGCACAAGCATCCTTCTGGGACAATGAGATGAAGGAGGAGAGGTGAACAGTCGAGGCCACCTGCCTTGGGCCCTGTCACAGGCTCTGATCTTTGTCACGGGCCTGCCTCTGTCCCAGAACAGTCTTCTCGGCCTTAAACAGCCTGGGCCCCAGCCCCTCCCCCCATAGATGGGTCCTTACCATTGGCAGGCACGGCTCCGGCCACGGTTGGGCAGGAGAGGCCCTGTGAGGCAGATGTGAAGGGCTGAGGGGACGGCGGCCTGGAGGCAGCTGGATGGGGCCCACCTGGAGGCAGCTGGATGGGGCCTCTGTGTTACATCTATCACAGATTCTGCCAGCTCACCTGTGTGCTTGTCGTCAGTATGTTAAATTTATCTTTGCCAGAAGGTGCACAGAGACCCTGCTGTGACTTTCTGAGAACAGTGATAACACTCACAGTTTTATTTCCATCCTCCAGCCCTTAGTGGCTTCTGAATTGAGCACCCCAGTCCCTGTAAACTCTGTTTGTCTCAAAGCCAAGTTGGCCCTCCATTCTCTCTGGGGATTGACTCACCTTGGGACAGGGTCGTGTGGCACACAGTAGCTGCTCCTGAAAGGTATCTGTGCCTCTCACACCAGCATTTCCCAAGCATGGAAACCTGGATCAGGCGCTGCTTGTCGGCCCCTGAGGGATGGCCCCATCCCAGGAGGAGGCGTCCCAGGGAGGACCTGGCCTTGATGGAGGAGGCCTTGCAGGGTGGAGGGAGGTGACCTGAGCATAGGTGGGAGCAGGCCCAGGGCCAGGAGAGCACTCAGAGCCTCCAGGTCGGTGCAGATGTGGTAGACGAGTTTTGCAATATTATCTTAAGTGTACTTTCCTTATGCCATTGGACCCCTCCCATGTCCCAGGCAGTCATTTCTAAATAAAGGGAACACAGAAGAACCCCAGCATTCACAGTGGGTCCCAAAGTGTGTACTGCCCCAAAATAAACACCGTGTACAAAGATCCATGCACCTCCCCTTTGTTCTGCAGTTACTGGGCACACGTGCCGGCTGAAGCCCAGTTGCCCTGCAGAGAAGCCATGCTCACCACCTTAGTCTCCTGTTTTCCAAATACATCTGCCCAGGGATGCACAGTCACCCATGTGTGGGGGGGTTCTGATTTCCAAGCAATACTTGATGCCTAAGGCAGGGTCATGAACTTCCTGCAGGGACAGAAGTTTGGTTCCCCATGTTTTATGTTGATATGTGTAATTGACGTAATTAGCTCATATTGAACCACACAGGTGATGGGAGACATACCTAAAGCTGTTTGTTATTCTCATCCTGGTGATCGTGCTCTCTGGCCTGGGAGAGCTCTGCTCCAACCTCAGGTTGGCATGGACCCACCTCGTCCTGCCTCACAGAGAACCTGTGTCTCCTCCTAAAGGCCCCTGAACCGTGGGCAGCAGGCCTGGCAGCCCCACCCATCCCATTTGCCCCTGCACAAAGTGGGTGAGCTGCCGCCCCCAGACTCCTCAGCAAGGGAGGCTTGTTACCAAGACAGGCTCTGGGCCTGGACCCTGTCCTGCCTGGCTTATGGCCCAGGAGTCTGCATTCCACAGTTTCCCCAGCACATCCCAGTGCCTTGCTCATCCTGGAGGTGCAGGGGAAAGAGGGTACAGGCTGGTTCTGGCTCCTGTGATCCGTGAAGAAGAGGACTCTTGGTTGCTACAATGAGCAGCAGACAAAATTTTAACTGCCCCCACTCTGTGTGGAAAGTGCCAGCATCACTCAGACACACCTGCCAGGAGCAAGACCCCTGTGTGCTGACTTCAGAGCCTGACCTCAATGTCCCTCATGACAGACAAACACCCAACATCTCACCATGGCAGATGGACACCATGACATGCCCATGTAGCAACACAGATACCCTGGTGAACCCCTGTGCAGATGGTCCCGACCCCCTACAGCAGATAGCCCTCTGGTGGAGTCCTTCTTTGGGCACACATTGAGGCTGAATCCTTGAAGGGGAGGTCATACCACGGGGAATAGGTTGTACGTGGCCCCTCCCCTGTCACCCCCAGTCCTGTCCTCTGGGGCTTGCCCTTGCTGGCCAATGGGAAACCCTGACCACCCTGTTCCCACTCTCCAGAATCCCCTGCTGTTTAGCCTGGAGCCCAGGGAACCTCTCAGTAGTTTATAGGGGTCTCATGCTGTACCCCCCACACCTCCAGGGGCTGACAGCTCTGCAAGGGTATCCTTGTGAAACGTGGGTGAGAAAGGTGTTTGGGGGTGGGAATTCTCCCACCTTCAAGTGTGGAGGGCAGGGGCTGTCCTGCCAAGGCTGGGTGCTAGATTTGCAGAAATCCACCAAGGGGCTTTTGTTACCAGGTGCAAGGCCCTTGATTGATCTGCTTGTCTCTGGCCCTCATCCGGGGAATGCATACAGGGTAAAAGTGGGTGGCCCAGGCTGGGACCCCTCAGAAAGGGAGAGGACAGGCCTGGCAGCAGGTGGCAGGTAACCTGGTTATTTCCAGTGACATCCTGCCTTGGTGCATCCTAATGGAGCCAGCTGTCCTATGTCCATCCATTCGTCTAGCCTGTGGCCAGCAAGTTGGGGTGATTGCTTCATTTCTCCGTGATTGTTTGGAAGTCTTTTACAACTGATGTGTATGCCCAGCGCAGAGGTTCATTCCATCACCCGCCCCGGCCCTTCACATTGTCAGTGTCATGCCTGTCCTGTGTTCCATTAGCTGATTATGTCTTGTGTCATCTTTCACTCACTGGAAATGTGAATCAGCTGATTCTTCAGCTTTTACAAGTGAGGCTGTCTCATTGTCACTGGTCTCTGCCTTCTTCCTGACAACAGGAAGTTTCCACATCCTGGAGACCCCATCTCCTGCCACACACTCACCCCAGGAGACCATTCACCACTCTGTGAACTGACTGGCAGAGTCCAGCTCTCACCAGCCAAGACAAAGGACCATCAGCTGTCAGTACCTGAGGAGCCCCCTGGGGTACACAGTGGGGCACGGCTTCTCCTGAAGTTCTGAAACAGGAGGACGCTTCCTGATTCTTGTGGATCACTGAGGCAGACTCGTTTCATTGTTGCCAGGGCAGTAGGGCCGATGGGACACGCCCCTCCTTCCCAGAGAGGAGAGATACTCTGTTCCTCAGGGGCTGGGCCAGGGCCTCACAGGAGAGGCAACATCTTGGGAATTCCACCTGACAAAGGGGTGCCTGTGAGTGCTGTGAGATATCAAAAATGTAGATACTGCTCTCTGCCCCTGGTTCCTGACACTGAGCTCCTAAATCCCTTGTAATTTCCCGAGTGACCGGAGCATCTTTTATTCTAATGAGGAAACTCTGCTGGTCACCAGAAAGAGCAAGTCATGGTAGAAGCTTGGAACTCCCAGCCTTTAATCCCTCATCCTCAGAGGAGGAGAGATGGGCAGGAGATGGAGTTAGTGACTGGTCGTGCTTTCTCGAGGAAGCCTCCATAAAATCCAATAGCACAGCATTCAGGGAACTTCCAGGTTAGAGGACGCTTCCGCATAGGGAGGGTGATGCACCCCAACTCCGTGGACAGAACTCCTGTGCTTGGGAACCTCCAAGACCCTGCCCTGTGCATCCCTTCATCCATCTGTTCTCCTGTCCTTTTCCATGTCCTTTATTAAGCTGGGAAATACCGGTATTTCCCTGAGCTCTGAGCTGCTCCAGCAAATTAATCAAACCCAAGGAGGAATTGTAGGGACCTCTGACCTAGAGCCAACTGGTCAGAAGCACAGGTGACAACCTGGGCTTGCTCTTGGCATCTGAAGTGATGGGGAGCAGCCCTGTGGGACTGAGCCCCAAACCTGTGGGATCTGAAGCTAACTCCAGGTAGATGGTGTCAGAACCGAATGGATTTGTTGGACACCCAGCTGGAGTTGGAGAATTGCTTGGTGGGGAAACCAGACATTTGATGACCAGCAGTGTCAGGAAGAAAGTGTTCAGTGTAAGAGGAAAGGAGATGCAGAAGTATTTGTTTTCCCAGCTCAACTCGGTCTGAGGATGGAAGACACTAGTTCTGTTCCAGCCTCTGCCCAGACCGGGACAAGCTGGATCAGCCCCAGTGCAAAAACACATTACAGCGTTCTGCAGGACTTCGGTGCCTCACGGTGAGTCAGCACCCACATATGCCCGGAACTTGCAATGTCCTTCCTTCTTCCAGTAAATAAGTGATGCTGCGAGAGAGTCAGCATCACTGATGATGTTTGTGGAGCAGGGCCGGACTCCCCCACCCACCCGCTCTGCCCCTCCCTAGTCGGACTTGCTGCTTTGCTTTAATAAAACTCTGACATCCTCCAGCCGCACCCATTTCTCCTTAAATGTAGAAACGCACTCCAGGTCTGCTGGCCTCACATCTCTGCCAGGAACGGAGGCTGGGAAGAGGCCCTGCCCTCCTGCTGACAAGCAGCCTCAGTGGGCTGGCAAAGCACTGCTCCAGAATCAAGTCTTCAGGGCCTGGCTCAGTGCCCGGTCATCATAGGCCTGGGCCAGAGAGCTCCCACCTGCCCAGAAAGACCATTGCAGTGTCCACGCTCCTTCTGGCCCAGGGGTTGTAAATCTCCTTGGACAGTGTGACTCTGCCCTGGGAATGCTCCTTGGAAGGTCAGCACCCCCTGCCACCCCTGAAGGCCTGGGGAGCCTGGGCACCCTGCCTGCTGGCTCGGCTCTGAAGCCCCTGGCTCTGATCCCTGCCAGCTGTGCCCACCCGCACTGGGACCAGGGAGTGATTTGCACCTTTTTGCAGGCAAGAAGGGGCAGCTGTGGCTTCATCCCACAGGGAATTTCTCAGAATTGGAAAGCTTCCTGAACTCAGTTCTACGAGAATTGGGGAAACTCAATTTAACACATGGATTTTGGCTCCTGCCAAGCACCGGGGACCAGGGAGTTAAGGGGGCAGGTTCTGTCGGTAGATGCTCTGGAAACCACAGGGCCCTGCTGCCAGAAGTCTGAGAGGTGCTGAGGCAGGTGCGGGTCCCCCCCTGACCTCCCAGGGCTGAGGAGCTCCTCCCTTCCTGGGTCCCCCTCCATAAAACATGATAAAAATGGTTACAACTTATTTATAAAGACCAACGTATCAACATTATATGTGAAACATGTTCTTTGAGCAGGAAGTTGTTTTTCTTATGGTTTTAAAAGTAATTACAACATTGATGTGGGCCCAGTATAGCCACACGGGCCAGGGAAGGAGGAACTCCTGAGCACACGGGGCAAGTGGAGGGTGGGACAGCCCAGTCCGCAGCCGTGGGGAGGGCCCAGTGAGCCCAGGGGGTGGGAGTGGGCACATGTGCAGAGGGGAGCCTTCCCATCACACCTTTGAGTGCCTGGAACCAGGGCACAGCCCCCACCTCCACCCCGGACTGTGAAGACTTGATTTTTGAGTGTTTGGATCCTGACAGTGACGAAGGTGTCTGTCTGCACCTGGCTCCTGGGCTCCTGGGTCCCAGACAGTTTTTGGCCCTAGGACTGCGGTGCTGGGAAGAACCCCTGGTGGTGTTGGCTGAGTTGCTGAGAAACTTTGAGCCCCTGGAGTAGCTCATATGAGCCTGTCGTGGTCTGGGGGCTGGTGTGGCCAATGAGATGTACACTGGAGAAAATTCCAGACCTTGCACAGCCTCCCTGTGGAGACAGAGGGAGGCCCGCAGGGCAGCAGGGTGAAGTCGGAGAAGTGGGGCCCACTCTGGCACTTGATCCCGTCCTCGGCTTCTGGGGTGGAGTTGGGTGATTACGGGCTGATTTGTGCCTACCAGTTCCTATGTTGAAGCCCTGATCCCCAGCACCTGAAAATGTGGCCGTTTGGGGAGGTAGGTCTCTAAGGATGTGGTTAAGTTAAATGAGGTCATTAGGATGGGCCCTCATCCAATAGGACTATTGTCCTTGTGAGAATAGGAGATCAGATACACAGACAAATGAGTGTGTGAGGGCACAGGGAGAAGACGGCTGTCTACATGCCACGGAGAGACCAGCCCTGAGCTACCCTGGCCTCGGATGTCCAGCCCCCAGGACTGTGAGACTGTGAGTGTCTGTGGTTTAAGCCATCCCGTCTGTGGCGCTTTGTTACTCCCATGTGAGCTGACCAAGTCAGGGGCCTCCTCTCAGAGAGCTTGGGGGCTCTCCATGTGGTATGACCCTTGTGCACGGCCAGCGTGTTCCTGTTGCCAGGGCCCACCTCCTGCCCCACCAGCCTCTCCCTCCTTGAAGCTGCTGTTTTGCTCCCTTGTGAATTCTGCATCCAGCTGCTTTATCCACGCCTGTAATGAGGAAGCTTGCACAGGATTAATTTCCTGATGGAAGGTGTGAGGGACGAGAGGGTGGGGGCCGTGATGGGGGTGCTGCATGACGGGCTCTGAAGGCCCAGATGGATGGATGGGGGTGATGCCACGAGACTCCAAACCTTGGGAGCATCTAGGTTGGTACACGTCTGCACTGTCTTAGCATCTAGAGTTTGTCATTTGCCCCGAGGTGGCCCTGCGCCTACTTCTATAACAAGTCTGTGGTTTGATAGAATCTTCCTCCTCACACTGGCTTTAATTACTGGCTAGATGTTTACTCACCACCCTCTGCATCTCCATGCCTCCCACTCAGCCTCGAGAACTGAGCCCAAATGTCACGACTTCAGGGTGTCTCTTCTAAAGTCCTGTTCTAATCAGGTCCCTTCCCTCTGTCACATGTCACCATTGTTCTCCAATTCTTAACTCAGACATTATTATCTCCACCCTGGACTGCAGTTCGTGGAGAGAAGGGTTTTTGTCAGAGAAGAGAGAGGGGGAAGGGAAGGAAGAAGGAGGGGGAGGGGCAGTTGAGGACCAGGCCCCTAGATCACAGTGGCTCCAGCACAGCAGAGTGTTCTCTGGGACTGCTGGGTGGCTGCCACTGTCCTTGTGGAGAGCAGAGTCCTTCCACCCAGTGCCCCCTCCTCGCCGTATCAGCTGGAGGAGGGGAGAGTGGGCCTGGGGGGCCGTGACTGCTCCCTAGGCCTGGGCCAGAGGCCTAAGGCTGTCTTGCCTCCTCCACTGGGGAGGATGCAGGCTATACAAGGGTGTCTGTGGGGACCGCAGGCCTGGACAGTGTCGTCTCCCCACCTCACCTGGCTGTAGGAGCTCCTGCCAACACTGCGGGGGCATAACAGTGACAAGGGATGCATGCCCCCTCTGTGGTGCTCACGTCTTGGAGGGGAGATAAACATGCAGTGGGGCTCTGGGTGACAGGTGGTAGGACAGACTCAGGCGGGCGACAGTGTTGGGACAGGGTTCCCAGGTGGGGAGTGCCGTCAACATCTGTCGGAGACGTGTCCATGCCCCACACCATTACATGCAGACCCAGAGTCTGAGCCCAGGGTTATATTCCTTTCTGGTGACTGTGAAGCAGTGTGGCCTTGGAGAGGGAGCCGTGACCCTCCAAGAGGGTACCCAGTGACAGGATAGTAGCCTTTATCTAAACCAAGACAGCCCAGGTCTCTGTCACCTTGCAGCCGGCACAGCTCTGTTTGACTCATGGAGAGAGAAAGCAGGAGTGACGTGGACCGGCTCCATTTTACGACAGTGGGTCTAAGAATATCTTCATCATAACCTGCACCACTGAGCTGGGAAAGAGAAGAGACAGGCCGTGAGGATTCTCAGGGACAAAGCGGTTTTGAAAAGGAAGCACAGAGCTCTCATGTGAGCTTCTTCCCTACAAGGTTAGTTGTGTTTGGGCACACATTTCAATTTTCATAATACATGGATTGATGTCTAAATACTGTGTTCTCTCCGTTGAAAATAGACCAAGAGAGATTAATTCTGTCACCAATTTGATTTGACATGGCAACTGGGAAACCAACTGGACATCTTTTGCAAGCAGAGTCAATTAAGCGGATTTTTAGACTGATATTTTTCTTGTTGTTATTTAAAAAATTGGTGTAAAACTAATATGTGTGTATGATATAATTTAAACATGAAAAAGGGAATTAAATTAGAGATACAAGCTCCTCTGTGTCCGGCCCCCTCAGGCTACAGTTCTGTCCCCACCCCGCTGTTGCAAGTACTCAAGATCTTTCAGAAACTGCACCTACACAGGTGTGGGTGTGTGAATTTGCACATGTATACACTTACAGCACCAATGAGATCACACCATGTGATACTGCTCTGAGTCTTGACATAGTGAACAATATTGAAGAGATCTTTCCAGATCAGTATAACTAGACCCAGCTCATTCGTTTACATCCTAATTTGGGGGTGTCATTGTTGAGAAAGATGCATAAACTGCCATTGTAGTTGCGGACTTTAGATTCTGTTCCTGTTTACACACACCCCCACATGTGTGTACACACACTTACACTCCCACAGACACATTTCCCACCTGCACCTCCACATCCCCAGACACACATGCATACACTGTTTAAGGCCCCAGGCCCCACGGCTCCCCCTCCCAACACAGAGGCTCCCAGCTGCTGACAGTGGGGTCCTGCTGGCTGTGCAGGGAGGCCACTGGGCAGTCAAGGGCCCCTTGTTGTCCACGCCCCTGACTGCTGCTGGGGTTCCCCTCCCCTGCTGCCTTTTTGGAAATTTTCATCTGCAGTCCCAGGTCCAGGTTCCTTTCTGGAGCTCTTTCTGCCTTCCCTGGGAGACCTTGGGTCAGGAACTGGGACACTCAGGGGCCACTGTAACCCACCCATGGGCTCGAGTCATCTGTTTATCTATGGGTTTGTGCCTGTAGATAAAGAAACAGAAAGCATTTGTGTAAACAAACATCTTCTTGTCCCCCTTGGTGGTCAAGACTGTAAACAGATGAGGTGACCACAGCACACAGCCAGGGGCAGTGGCTCTTTCCTGGGACACATAGCTTCTTCAAATGCCTGCACAGGTCAGCACTCAGCACCAGACTCGAGTGGATTCCCTGCAGCTCTCTGTCACTTTCTTCTTTCCTTCCCCGCCCTCCAAAGCTCCCTCCTCTGGTGCTCAAGCCCTGCAAGCTCTAGTTGCCTTGGGCTCCCCAAACTCCGAACTCTGCCTCCAACTCAGTAAGACAGTAAGTTGGGGGATTTAAAAGGCTCACCTTACTTATTTCCTATCTGCCAGGATCACTACCCAATCCCGCCTATTGTTCCATGTCTAAAACATCTCTCATATTTTGTCCATATTTCTAGTTATTTAATGTGAGAGAGTAAATCTGGACCCAGTTATTCCATCGTAGTTAGTTTTTGTTTAACTACAAATGTTTTTGTTTTACCCTCATTCTAGGAAGATAATTTCATGAGATGAACAATTCTTGGTTGAAAGTTATTTTCTCCCAGGCTTTGGAAAATATCACAGTCTTAAGGCTTCCACTGTTTTTGAGATGTCAGTTTAATTGCTATTTAAGTGAGTTACTCCCTTTTCTCTAGATGCTTTTATAACCTCTTTGTCTTTGAAATTTTCCAGTCTTGACATGATATATTTAGGTGCAGCTTTCTTCATGCTACCCTGCTTAGTTCCATTAAACCATTAGAATCTGGCAAATGCTGTCTTTTGCATCCATTATCTCTTCACTGTTACCTGGGCCCTGTTTTATCCGCTTTCTTCTCCTGGAGCCCCGACTAGGCCACATGGGGTCTTTTTAGTGCATAGACGGTGTTGGCCACTAAAGAGAGCTTATTTCCAATCCTTTGTTTCCTGTATTGGGCTGTTTCCACATGGGCTGTATTCTGGGTGGCTTCTTCAATGTATCTTCCTGTTCACTAATTTTATATACATCTGTATCTAATTTGCTATTTAATCTATTTGCTGAGTTTTCAATTTTAGTTATCCTTTATTATTTCCATGATAATCCCTTGTCCAGTAATTTTCAATACCTTCTTTGATTTTTTTTAAGCATATCCATCAAGTTACCACCAACCTGGACCATCTTGGACCACATTTTTGTCTTGGGTTTCTTGGTTCACTGTGAAGTAATGGGACAGTTGGCCCTTCATTTGTGTTGAGTCGAGTTTTGTGCGGTGTTTCCAGAGCAGACCTTTATTGCTTTACTTCTTTTTATTTTTTCTTTTCCACCTCCACCCAGGTCTTTCTGCAGGTCAGGGTTTTCTCTTTGAGTGTGTGGTTCATTGGGAGACCCAGTGTTATACATGGGGTCTCTGTCTGATAATCCTCTCTTTGCCAGGCTCTAGGCTTCCTCATCTCCACTACGGGCTTTCACAGTCGGGGCTTCAGGTCCCAAGACCTCAGCTCCAATGACCTTTCTTTCTAGTTGCTTCTGGATTCCCACTGCTCCACCTACTCATGGCCATCTCAGCCATGTTTTAAAAACATTATGAAGTACATTGGTCAAGATGTTTAGGTATTCTGAACAGGAAACAGCAGAGATTTGTTTTCCTAGAAATGTCCTTGTTCCTTCCCCATTTTCCTCTAGCAGAGATGTAGAAGAAAAGGGCATTTACCACCCTGGAGAAGAAGCCGCTGCGGGAGTCTCAGGGGACTTTTCCACAGGCACCCTCCTCTCATTTCACATGTGGGCACAGTGACATTCATGAGGCCAGATGGACGACCCTGGTCACGTGTCCAGGTGTAGGACTGAACCAGGCCTTCCAGAAGGTTGTGCATTTGCTCCATGGCACAAGACGGGTATGGGCTGGCTGGGGAGCAGAAAACCCAACCACACCTCCTGCTGGGCCTCAGGCTTCCATCCGCTTTGGAGCAGAACAGGCAGGTCTGGCAGCACTGCCGGTGCCTCCCAAGCAGCAGTGACCAAGGCGACCCTGGGGGGATGGGGCTCTGCAGAGTGTGGGGCTGAGGTGGACACCTGTTCTGTTCTCGTGGGTCCTCTCTGATCTCTGAAGGCTGCAGCCTCTTCTGATATTCATTTATTTATTTTTAAGATTTTATTTATTGATTTTCAGAGAAAGAGAAGGAGAGAGATGGGGAAAGAAACATCAACATGTGGTTGCCTCTCGCGTGCCCCCAGTTGGGGACCTGGTCTGCAACCCAGGCATGTGCCCTGACTGGGAACTGAACTGGCAGCCCTTTGGTTTGTAGGCTGGCACTCAATCCACTGAGCCACACCAGCCAGGGCTTGCAGCCCCTTCTGAGATGTCACTTCTAGAGTCTGAGGACAAAGTTCACTCTCTTGCTGCCAGTGGAGCCCCCAAGGTGCCCTCACCTGCCCTTTCAGCGAGGCCATCAGGGATTTCTGTGGAGATTGAGACGAGGTGTTATATCTCTCCTCCGCCTGTCAGCCTCCTGGCCGCAAATACACCCTGACTCATCTGCATGGCCTCATCAAATATTCATTCCCCAGCCCAGCAGGATGGCCAGATGGGGCCACAGGAGGGTCCCTGTCTTGTCAGACTGTAAAGGCGACCCTGGGACTACGCTCAAGGCATCTGAGAAGAAGGCTCAGTCAGGGGGCCCAAGGCAGCCCTCCAGGAAGCCTCTGGTAGAAAAGGACCTGCGATGGCAGCTGGGGGCTGGCAGTGGCTCCAGTCCTGTGGGATCAAGCCCAGGCTTTAGCCAGGGGTCTACTGTCTCCTCAGGTCTGGGCCACCTGCTAGGGTGGGAACGGCTGCCCCCTCTGGCCTGGGTCCTACCTGAGCAGCACTTCCTTATCCTGCACCAAACAGTCTGGGGTCTTCACCTAGGGTTCTGAACCACTCCTGGCTCAGAGCCATGTTGCTGATGCTGTCCCCAACCCTCTGCTGCCCTGGCTGCAGACCCCACCCTGGGATGGCTCCTTCCCCTCCACCTCCACTGCTGGGAGCAGAAAGAAACCTGCCAGGCTTCTCATAGCTGCCACAGTGTTGGGACCACGCCACTCACAGAAAACGTTAGTGCACTTTCTCTGGTCCCTGGTCCCACGTGGCAGGCTGAGGACAGGTGTGTGGGGTGTGAAGAACTGCTCCCTGCACTGCAGCTGGGTTGGGGTCAGGGTCAAGAGTGGAGCAGATTCAAGAAGGTCTCCAGCATGAGTGTCCTGTCCAGTTCTTCACCACAACCCACTTGAGCACCTTCTGTGTGTGCAGGGGTAGGGGGTCCCACATGCTGGAGAAATGGCCCAGGGAGCTGTGTATTCAGGGAGGAGATTGTCACCAGCTAGAGGGAACCATGGGATAGGGCAGCAGGATGGCGTTGGGGCAGCTGGGAAAGGTCTCACTGAGCAGGGCTTGACACAAAGCAAATGGGCCTGGGTTTCCTGTACAGCCAGCCCCAGCCCAGGCACATTGGGGCCAATACGGCTGCAGCGGGGGCCCATGCTTGTGGCCACGGGGAGGACGTGGGCTCTGACTCTGAGAGAAATGCGAAAACGGTAGGAGCTTCAAGCAGAGGGGGTATATTCTGACTTCAGTTTTCACAAGCATCTTTCTGGCAGCTGTGTTCAGGGTAGACAGTAGGGCAAGTGTGGGGGGTTGGGGAAGCAGGACAACCATCTAGGAGGCTCTCAGAATAATCTGGGAACTATGATGGGAGCCTAGGCCAGGAGGTGAAGGTAAAGACAGCAGGAAGGATGGAGTATGGGAAAGCTTGAAGACAGAGGCAAAGGGCATTTTGGCAGATTCGATTCTGGTGTGAGCAAAACAATGCGTGGGCAGGCAGACTGGTGCTGACCTCGTGGGCCAGGCCTTGTGAGCATGTTGAATACAGTGTCTGCTGGCCTTGTACTCTGGGCATCCGGCACGCTGCCTCAGCTACAGAGAGGCTGGGGACTGTGCGAGGACACCTCTGGTCCCACAGTGACTGGAGCTGAGAAGCCGAGGAGCCCCAGGGAGCCATGTAGGAGGGGAGGGGAGGGGGTCTGGAACCAGGCCCTGAGTGGCCCACTGTGCAGGCACAGGGGGAATGTGGCGTCCTGAGGACCCAGGACAAAAATGGGTCCAAGATTGATGCAGGGTCAGCTGCTCAAATCTGAGGGAGACCAAGAATCAGCTACATTTACACAAATGATCATTTAGACAAAGTTGCTCTCTCTCTTCCTTCCTTGTGCCTTGCTGCCCAGTTCTCCTCTTAGTGGTTTCACTGAGCCAGGGACCACGGTAGGTCCATTCCTGTTCTTTTAGGTCAAGTCTCTGGTCTGGTGTGCTGGCCTTGGGCAGTGGGGCAGGAGCCTGCATGTTGTCCTGAGTCAGCTCCCTCCAGGTGGCTGTGTCCCTCCTGCCCACATTAGGAACCTCCAACCTACAGATGTCTGTGTGGAGACCCCCGCAGGCACACCCTTCCACCCTGTAGCTGTGCCTGCCACTCTCAATAAACACATACACACTAAGCTGTGCACACAGCTTTGCACACACAGATGTACACAGGAAGGTTACTGTAGTGCTTGAAGTAGGGACAAAGGAAACCATGTACCTGTCCATCCATTTAAACCTGCCTGGTATGTTCATGGCCACCCATATATAAAGCCAAGATGAGGCCACATCTCAGGGGAGACTCTCAGATTCAACACATATGGGATACCTTCAATAGGTAAAGAAAATCATCCACCTATTTTACTTGTGAACAGGTGCAAAAATCTAAAATGAAAAGGTAGCCACGTGAACCTGAGAATAATTTAAAAACTAGCCCAGGAAACCCACCCGCAGGCCTCTCTGTGGCAGGACTGCGGGCCGTCTGGGCAGTCCTCGGCACATCTGGCTGCTTTCGCATCTGTGGGTTGCTGTCATTTACAAGTCGATGAGCTGACAGTTCTATTCGTGCCCGCGCCATCCATGCCTGGGTTTTGCCTGCGTGGTCTACTGGCTACCAATAGATACTTTAGAGGTCCTGCGTGACTGTGGGTCTGCTTCTGCCTTTGACTCCGCAAGGTCGCTTGCTAGATTTTGGGACTGTGTTCAGAGGGAGTCTGCCCTAGAGCTGCGTTCCCAGGGGTGGTCCGTCTTGCTGTGAGGAAACCCCTGACTCCCTCAGAGCCCTCACTCTCCAACATCCTTGCACGCTTGCATGACGTTGTGTTAACACGATTACACCAGTGCTGTTTTGGGGCCTGTGTGCCTGGTCTCCCATTGTACACTCATCCTTACACCTTACGTCGAGGGTGTCTCCACTGAGTCCAGCCTGACAAGCATTATCTCCTAACTGAAGCATGTGGTCCTTCTCCATGTGACTTATCTGCGTTTACATCAGATGCATTCCTGTTTGATTTTTGTTTCTTTCATCCATTCCCTGTTCTTTTTCTTTCTGCTTCTCTCAGATTGATTGTTTTATCTCATGTTCATCCCCTTTTAACCTGCCAGATATAAATTACTTTACTATGCTCTCAAAAATTACCCTCAGATTCCACTTATCTTTGTTATGAGTCTGGTATAAATTACTCCTGTCACCCCTAGCAGACCACACGAGGACTCAGAACTCCTTAATTCCATTTCCAACCCACTCTCTGCATTATTGTTCTTAAATGTTTTAAATCTACTTATAGTTTAGCTCAGGGAGTCATTGTTATTATCATTATACAGTAATATTCACCTCTATTGCCCTTTCTCCTGCTCTTCATCCCTTCCTTGACACCTAGCTTCCTTCTGGGTCATTTCCTTCCACCTGGAGTGCTCCCTTTCCCCCGTGTGCATGCCTGCATGTGCACATGTGCATACGTGGGTGTGTGCATGGGATCTGCTGTGTCTTCCTGACAACTCTGTGCTTTCTGCTCTGGTCTCTCCGGCTGAGCCATTGGAGCAGAGCCAGTGTGTTCGCTCAGTTCCTGAGGCTCTGACTCTGAGACTCTGGGCAGAAACAGACAGCACAGAGTGGGCATCAAGGCCCTGTGTCCAACTGTCCCCCCGACAGGTGCAAAGAGCTGGTCTACAGGTCTCTTCCCGAGCCACAGATGCCCACCAGGCCCACAGGGACCAACGGCTCCCATGGAGTTAGATGTGCAGCATTAGGGCCAGTGAGCCCGAATTTGGGGAGAGCCCCTGCTTGGGATAGGTCTCTGCTGCAGACCTGGAGAGAGAATCAGGCCCTGCTCACCCAGGACATTGTAGGAGCTGCAACACAGGGGCCCAGGTTCCCCAGGTGGCATGCCTGTCTCAGTTTTCCTCCCGTACTGCACAAGTGTTCATTTAATTCTGTTTTTCAGGCAATACCTTAAAAACACAAGAACCGACAACCAGCTTCTGCTTGACAGACCAATCACCCCTATGTGAGTGGAAGCCTCACGCGCCCTGCTTTGAAAGAAGGTCCAGACGGCTGACAAGGACATGCTGTGCATTTCCACCAAGGCCTCGGGGGGAAGGGAGCCCATGAAAGATGTAAAACATGGTGAATAAAACATCGTGGCCCAGGCACAGGCTGGGAGGAGTCCTTGCTCCCACAAAGCCTGTGGAAACGCAGCAAATCTGTATGTCGGAAGAGGTGCCTACTATTCCGGTTCATTTCCTGGATGTTTATTAAGCGAGTCAGGCAAGAAGGGTCTCAGATACGGTTTGGGTGGCTGCAGTCTCATTGCTACACCTTGTGGAGACGTCTATATGGGGAACACTGTCACCTGCCCTGTCCTGTCCCCTACACAAGTGCCCCCACGCCGCCACCTGCTGTTAGCATCTGCGAAATGCGTGCAGATCCCATGACCCACCTGCCTCCCCCACCCCTTCCCCCCTAGGGGGTGGCTCACAGAGCTGTCTGCGTCCCCAGGTCAGCTCCACCCTAGCTGACACTATGCCTTCTGCACAGTTGGCCTACCCACAGAACAGACACCTGCCAATAGTGCATGCCTGCCTCACCCCCAGGCTGCCCAAGGGAGAGGACTCGATCCTCGCTGACGTGGGCCACTTTGTCCCTTTTCTCACTCAGGCACTCTGGCTTCGTGCCCTGTCTCAACCTCCCTGTGACCCAGCCCTGCAGTGCAGTTTTGTCTGCATATCAAATCATACTGAGGGACACAGAACATTATAAGGCCCATTTCAGAAAAAAATTAGTTTAAGTTATATTTAAACTAAATTTTTAAAATTGATTTTTAGAGAGAAAGGAAGGGAGAGAAAGAAAAAGAGAGAGAGAGAGAGAGAAACATCGATTTGTTGTTCCACTTATTTATGCATTCACTGGTTGATTCTTGTATGTGTCCCGACTGCAGATTGAACCCACAACCTTGGCGTATCTGGATGGTGCTCTAACCAACTTGAACTACCCAGCCAGGGCTAAACTAAACGTTTGAATTAAATGGTCAATTAAAGCATTGTTGAAGTTTCGGCATGTAGAACGAGCTTCAGGTCCTAGCTAGTGAGCTTCTGTGCACAATGCCTCAGAGAGAGGTGACTAGACCCTGCGTCCCCACTCGCTCAGCACAGTCCCAGCTGTGTGATCTCAGGCAAATCAACTCCTCCTGGGCATCTGGTGCTATCCCGTCTCCCAGGGCCTGACCCTGGGCTGGGCTCCAGGGGTCTCTGCATGTTTGTGTCAGGCCTGTGTTTTTGAACAAATGTCCCAGCAGACATGTGGCTTGTGAGGGGGACTGCAGTGGAGAAGGACTGTGGGGCAGGCTGGGCTGGAGCTGGGCCAGCCCTCCCCGAAGGCCTGGCAAGGGCTCCTGGGTAGGACTGCTAGGAGTGGCTAGGAGTCCAGAGCCCCCTGCCTCAGCACCCCCATCTCTATTACGACCCATGTGGGTCCCCTTTGAGGCAGGAGGTAGCATAGGAAGAACTCTGAGACTTCGCTGCTGTTACTGGCTGGTGTCTAGCATCCTGGTTGCGAGGAAACGCCTTTTACCAATGAGGTAGAATGAATAGCAAACCAAGGCAGGCAGGAGGAGGGAGACACGTCTCCCTGCTAACCCAGCAGTCCTGAGCCTGGTCTGATAATATTGCCAGGTGTTCCAACATCACAAGAAACACTATGTTAGCAAGGAAGAAGGGAAGTCCTTGACATTCTATGTAGCGTTTCCACTACCTTGGAAAGAAAGCCTTGAAACTGTGTTTTCATCCCAAGGCCTAAACATGGGAGAGGGTCCCTGGTGCCCAAAGAAGAAGCCCCTAAAACAACTTCAGTTAACTGCCTACCTCTGGCACTATCTATTTTATGAGGGAGTCCCTGATGCTTACAGAAAGAGCCCATAACTTAAAGAGCCCATAAATAACTTTGGGTAACTGCCCCAACTTTAATTAGCTGACTCCTCTCATGTATCTGTTTTATAAGATGAACACATGGGGTCTGGAACAAGATAAGGACTCAGGCTAACAGACCCCCACATATACCTATGTTTGGGTAGTCATGTGCCCCCTGGGAAAGCTGGTACCATACTTACCCGTCAATCAATATATAACTTTTTTACTCCCATCCCACCAACTACATAAGTCCTCAGAACAAAGGGCTCGTGCTCTTGGCTCTTGGGTCTCTGGCCACCTGGCCTCTAGCCACCTGGGGGCTTGCTACTGTGGCCTTCAGCCACTCTTATTTTGCCACCCTGCTTTGCCCTGAACCTATGCCTTTCAACATACCCCGTCTCCCTTAGCTAGGCGTGTCCTCTTCCGTGGGAATGGATCACTAATAAACTCTGATTGCACGCTAATAGATTTGCTGATCTGCAATTCTTTACATGCATCAGTGAGAAGAACCAGGTCTCTCCCATCATCGCCTTCACTGTCCTTGTCACCCACCATCTGGAGATTTCTTATCTCCTTTCAGAGCAGTTGGGGGTAGTGGTGTCTCTATCCCAATCCCAATGTGTGCCCAGCATCCAGAACATGCCAGAATATGCCAGAACACAGAATGAGCATCCTGCTCGGGTTTCTGCTGACTCAAGGAGGTAGGCACCTGCACTGAGGAGGCTGAGACAAGGCAGTCACCGCCACCGACTGACCTTGGAGTGGAAAGGGGCTGACTCTGCCGGTGGAGATGGAAAGGCTGCCTCAGGGGGGCTGCAGGGAGAATCATGGAGGCTCACCCCACCCTTTCATGAGAGAGAGGTGAAGGGGCCGCACTGAGAAGGAGCCCTTGCGGGCACTGCTTGGTTTGTACTACCTCCTCCTCACCCACCAATCACACCACAATCCTGGCTGACCCCGCTGTGCCTCAGGACAGCTAACAGTGTCTTCCTTAACTCGATTTCACCTAACCCATGATGCCATTTGGTTCCACAGCGACCTTGTGGCCCAGTCAAGATGTAGATGCCTATGCCTCCCAAGGAAACTGAGGCTCAGATGGAGTGAATGCCTGAGTCAGACAGCCAGAGGTGACCCAGGGGTAACGCAGGGCTCTCTCATCCCTGGTGACCGTGAACCATGTTTTGGGAGAGGGAACCAGGAGATCCTAAGGCCTGGCCCCTCGCACTTGGCCGTGTTTGACTTGATAGTATGACTTGACCCAGTGATCCTGTTACACACCTAATAGAAATAATGTGGTCCCACTTGGAAGGTGAGGACTGTCAGGCTGCGGGCCACCAACCAGACTTGGTTTGGGTACCTTTCATGACTTCTCTCCTCACATAAGCAGGTCACTCAGAGGGGTACAATTTTCTGCCACTTGGGAAATAAGTATCTTTGCTTTGTAAAACCATTCTCAGGGCAAAGTATGTGCTGGGCAGCTTAAAGAGAAAAAAAAAATAAGCTTAATCCAAATACTTTCGTTTCAAGTGACAAGCAGCGGGAGGCACAATGTGCTCCATTTCCAGGATGGAGGGTTTTTAATCCCAAGTCCTCCCCACGCCAAGATATAAACCCTGGAAAGGATCAGGCACTTCATCCTCATCATATTTTTCCCCTTAAAATTTTTAATGCCAAGTTTTGTGCAAAGTGTCATCTGTTATTGTGAGTAATACAGAGTCAGGCAGGACAGCCAGGGCTGTGGGGGCAGGGGCGGGGGAGCGTGGTTTCCGTCCAGGCAACTTATTTAAGAGGCTCTTAGGACTGATCCCAGGGGACAGCCCCACCTCCTGGGGAAGGTGTCACAGAACATCACAGAATGGACGTGAGCTGCTCTAATACTGAGCTGTTAATCCTACTGCTTTGAGAACATGTCCTAGCTTTGGACTGAGGAAAATTTTGCCTTTACTGCACTTTAAAGAAGCAGGCAGAGTGGTGGCGTGCGGCCTGTGTTGCAGTTTCCTCTGTAAAATGCAGTATGAGCTGCTTATCTGGTGGCCATGTGCTCCCCGTAGGAAGACAGTGAAGTGCGAGGCGCCCTCAGGTAGGTGAGGGCAGGGCTGGGGGAACAGAGCAGCAGTCTCTCCTGAGACAGAGGTCACCGACTTCACAGACTTGACTGTGTGATTTCCCTCCGCACCCATCCTGAGTGGACACCTGCATTACCCACCATGGGTCCTGGCTTCCTCTCCATGCGTGGCTTTAGGATGCGCTGCTGGGTACTTGCTGAGTCGGAGGAATTAGCACCCATTCTCATCCCTGCCACTTCTGAAGGCCCTCATGAGCACTGAGGACCAAAGCCTGGGTGCTGACCATGGTCTGTGGCAGCAGGAGCTGCGCTTTGAAGTACCAGCTGCACGTTTCTGAGCATTGAGACTCTGCAAACCATTTGGTCCATTTATCTGATGCTGGCACCAGTCACCCCAACTCTCAGTGGCTTAAAAACAAGCAATCATTTCTTTTTGTCCATTTGGTCCTGGGCTTTCTCTTGCACTCAGACAGTGACTGGGGACCACCAAAGTCTCCTTCACACCTGTGCTTGGCCCCCAGGCTGGGAGAACTCAACTGAAGGCTTCCTAGGGAGCTCTCGCTGTGCCCCTGGGTCTCTCCACGTGGCCTCTCCAGCATGGCAGCATCAGGTTAGAGAACTTTTACTCCGGCCTCAGCACTCCAGGTCATTGGCCCAAGAGAGACAGAGCTAGGCAAAACTGGATTGTCCTTTTGGCCTGGCCACACAGGTTCTGCAGCGTCACATATACCATGGTCTGACTGAGGTATCCATAGGAGTCCACTCTGGGTCAACGGGAGTGGACACAGGTCCTGTCTCTTCACAGAGAACAGGCAGTTGCGATACTATTTAGGGAGGCTGATATGAGTAAATATGCTTCAGTCCTTCCAACACCTGGTTTGGCCCAGAAGAAAACTGCAATTTTCAGGTTCTAAGGTGGGTGTGTTTTAATATGTGGCTGTCAGAGCTCAAAAGAACCTTTGAATTATATGTAAATTCAAATAAAAATGCATTGTTGGCTGCACTTCCAAAATCATAATATTATTTGTTTCTGTCCATCCATCAATTATGCAAAAGCTTTTGGTGAATTTCAGCTGGTAAATTTCCATCTCCTGTGAAACTCATCATCACTGTTCTTGCAAGCTTATTGGAAAGAGTTGCATTTGTGTGTTTTTAAATAAATGAGTTAAAAACTCAGTGAAACTTCTGGCAACAATACACATAACGTTAAAAAAACAGTTCAAATACCAGTTTTCAGAGCATATCACCTGTTTTTTTTTTAAACATTTTCTCACCGATTGTTAAAATTCCATTTTTACCTGGACGGATAGATTCTATAAGGGCTTCTGCTTCTTGTTAAATATGGGCTAGCATTCCCCTCCCAGGCCTGCTTAGAATACCATGACAGCTCAGCCTCATTTGTCCTCTGAAGCAGGTAGGATCCACGATCTTTTCCTGCTGGCCCTTTCAGTTCATGTTAGTAACGTCATCTCCAGGCTGTGGGGTTATGTGTGTGTGTGCACGTACGTGTGTGCATATGTGTGCATGTACCTGTGCACATGTGTGTGTCTTTTAAAGCACCTACTTGATGAGGGATGGTTATTAAAGTAAAGCAATATCACCTGTCAATCCACATAACCGGACACAGGTAACCTGGAATTCTGTCCTCAGACCTAAGGAATACCCTCAGACCTCTCTGGCCCTACCGTGACTCTCCCTGTAGAATCAGATGTTTGGGTTTCCACCTGGACCGTACCCTCCTCCCTTCCAGACCACATCCTGGGTCCCTAGCCCCTGGAGTTCCCAGATAGACTCTCTAGGAGTGCTTCCAAGGTTTGGTGGGCCTCTCTGGGGCAGACCTAGTCACCAGCATATGCCCAGGCCTATGGTGGGCCAATGGGTATATGTTATAAAAGTGTAGTGGAGAAAACTTGGCTGAGTGAGCTGGGTCACTCACCACCAGGGCAGGGCAGGGCTGGGGATGGGAAGAGAAGGTGGGGCTGGAGACTGCCATGGGCCACATAAAAGCCAGGTGGGACAGCCGCAAGAATTCCCACTGCAGTGAGGGAGATGAGGGGAACAGATTCACTAGTCCACCAGGCTCCTTTGTGCAAAATAGAAGAGGTGCCCCTTTGCATGATGGAGCTCTGGGGTGCTGCTTGCTGGTGAGGAGCAGCTGGGTCTGCTGCCTTCGCCTGGCGGTGGTCTGGGCCCGTGAGCAGCAGGAACGGCACGTGGTGTGTGGTGGCCAGTGGGAGAGGGACTCTGTCTACCTCTCCTGTCTTTGTCCCATGGGTGAAAGAGTGGTGTGGGGCGAGAACAGTGCAGTCAGCATCACCCTAGTGACACGTTGCCCATCCTTATGGTGTGAGGTCAAAGGATGACTGCCAAGAGAAGCTCCAGTGTTTCTGTCCCCTTCCCTCAGGGAGTCATTTGGGGGACACCCAAAGGTCAAGTATCTTAGTTCTATCTTAGTTTCACATTTCCCCCAATCAGTCACTATATTGTTGATTTTACATCCAGGGCCTATTCACACCCACTCGCTGCCTCTTCTTGCGTCCCATGTCTTTCTTCTGGGTTCAATCCCCCTCCTACTGGGCTATGGCTCTTAGCAGTCACCTCGGAGATAGTCTGTAATGGCAGGCTCCGCTGGTCTGAAAGGCCTCCAGACACTTTGCTGATGGTGGTCCGATGGTGGTCGTTGACACGCAGCCTGCCTGGGCGTGGAGATTCATTCCTCATCGACACCTATGGCTGCTGCTGATCATCTGCTGACCTTTTTAGACATCAACTTTTTCTCTCTAGTGTCTCTCCTTTTGGGGAATTGTGTTTTAATTTTGCTCAAGCCTCAGAGCGCTTCTTCCCTGTTTTTCAATCTTCAGGCATCTGTCTTGTGGGCCAAACTGTGTCCCCCAAAATTTATTTGTTGCAGTTTTCACTCCAGCACCTTAGAATGTGACTGTATGTGGAGATAGGGTCTTTAAGGAGGAGATTCAGGTAAAATGAGATTCCTGGAGTGAACCCTAATCCAACAGGACTTGTGTCCTTATAAGAAGAGGAGATCAGGACACAGACACACACACAGGGACAACCATATGACGACAACAGGGAGAAGACACCTTCTACACACCAAGGAGAATGGCCTCGGGAGGAATCAGCCTGTACACCTTGATCTCGGACTTCCAGCTTCCGGCACTAAGAGACAATAAATGTCTGTTGTTTGAGTCACCTTGTCTATGGTACCTTGTTATGACAGCCCCAGGAAACTACTACAGTTTCCATTCTAGAAAATTCTTAGTCATTCTCTCTTTGACCATTGCCTCCTTCTCACTCTCTCCTGACTGCCAAAGTTGGATCATCTTATTCTGTATTTCATATCTCTTTGTGGCCCATATTTTAAATCATTTTTAATCTTTCTGTGATGTTTTCTGGATGATATTTTCATCTCTACCTTCTAGTTTGTTGCATTTCTTTTCCTTATCTGTTTTTAGACTCTACCTCAAATTTTTAATTTCTATAATTATATTTTTCATTTCTAGAGTTTCTAAATAGTTTGCTTCTTTAAACATTTTGTTTTCTCTTTATTCATATTACTTTTGATCTTATTATTGTTTCCGTTCTCTAATTTATCTTTAGTTCTGGGGGATACAAGTCCTATTGTTTTTTACAGCTGTCGACTCTCTCATGCTGTTTCTTCCCTTTGTACAGCTTGAATATTTCATTGTAAGCTCATCTGGGTTGTAGAAGTGTCTTTATAGGAAAATATATGTTTTCTTCTCTCCAGGCACCAAGAATTTCAATCACTTAGACAAGTTTTTATTTTAGTTTCTTGGCTGGAGATCCATGCACCAAGAATGAGTGGAAATTCAGACCTCACAGTTGCATGCCATGTGCTCAGAGTTTTTATTTGGGGGAGGGGATTTTTTTTTTTTTGCTATAGATCTACTGATTTCTAAGCACAATGGGTAGAATTTTTCCAGTCTTTTTTGGGGGGTGCAGGGCTTAAGGGCCTGTGTTCTGTAGGAGGCAGCTGTCCCAGCTCATGCAGGCACATGGCCATTTCTCTCGTCTGACCTGCATGTTGAAGCCCAAGCTGCCACCACTGCAGGGTCTGCCTCTGTTCTTTGTTCCCTGAGAACTGCTCCGGCGTCAGCTCCCATGACAACTGTGGCTTGGACTTATCATTTATTTTAGACACTTTTATGGTGTCCAATTTATTTTAACCAGGCTGTGTAGTTAAAATTTTCATTATTGTTGTTGTCGTCTATTCTTAGCCCAGTTTCCCTACAAAATAGAGCCTGAGGCAGTTCTATGTATTACCTTTTTCCTGGGAGTATGATCCCAGAGAAGGAGTGAGGGAAGGGGGAGCTGGAGCCAGAAGGCAGCAAAACAAATATCAGGGAGGTCACTGTGCATCACAGACTGGTAGAGAGGGCACAGGGAGCTCCTGGGCCTGACCTGTCTGAGCAGTGGAAGGACGAGGGTGAAGTTGATCTGTTAGCTCCCACGGCTCATTGGTCAGTTTGCCTCAGCAGGTGTTTACTCTCTCATGCTTTCAGGTTGCATGTACGCGAGTAATGACATATCTTGATGCATTTCACCCCTCAGAGGCAACAAGAAAGTCCCAAGAAAGCAGGCAAGAGGCTTCCATCATGCACTTGGGGAAAGGTGCCATTGGGTGTTGTTTACCCATGGCATGAAGGACTGGCAGCAGCCACCCTACTGATCCCAATCATGTGTAGTGGCTGCAGTGGCAACAATAGCAACCCAGCTCTGTGACTGCAGAAGCAAGGCCAACATTGTCAGGGCTGAGCCGGTCAGACAGCACAGCAACTGCCCCAACCCTAAGTGATCCACAAACCGAATCCCCTACCCCTACACCCTACCCCTACACTCTACCTCTTACAACCTCACCTGACAACAGATGCTCTTATTTATTTTCTGAGAGTGAAGGCCAAGTATGATTCTCCAAGATCTCTAGTTATATCTACCACAAAGTTATAGAAAGGGATAGCAAACCAAGCTGTGGTCCTTGCTGCTGCAACTCGTCTCAGCACTGAAACTGGTACTTACCATCTCCTTCCTCCACCCCATCCTAGATCAGTCTCCCTCAACCCGAACTTTGCTAGTCCGAGTTGTTTGTCCTAAGGAATCAAGCCCTCAGTTGTCTTGCCTCTGATGGGCATGGCTGCTGCGACTATGCATTTATAGTTATCACTTAGCATGGACACCAAGAACCCCAGTGAACCTGTCAGTTCCAGGCATCTTCCTTCCTGGCTCCACTGAATAGCAGCAAATCTAGCTCCTCCAGGGATTTGGGGTTTGATTACCACCAGTACAGTAAGTCCATTCATTGCCTGCTTGTTCACAGGCACAAAAGCCCAAAGTGGTCAAATGGTAGTTATGGCTTCCAGTCTAGCAGTAACCCTGGCAGAAGCATTCACCGCGCCTAACCAGGGAATCAGGACTTCTCACCCAGCAGAGCCTAAAACTGCGGTGGCAGGACCACTGATCATGCAAGTGGTTCACCAAGGGTATCGGTAAGAAGGGCACAACTGGCCTCCATGCCTTGGGTCCCGGAACATGTGTTCAAGGTACTAGGGACCCAGCGCCATTCATTGACTATTGTTCCAGCACAAACCCTGTGCTCTGGAGGATAGTGACTGACCCCTGCAGGGTGCTGGCCCAGAGCTGGCACCTTAACTGAGCCACTAACAAGCCTTTCCATCATTCTTTCCAGATTGGCTGCTTCTAGGTGATGAGACACATGCTAACAACAGTGAATGCCATCATCATGTGCCAATTTTCACACCTCTTTACTTTTTAAAAGAGATTTTATTTATTTTTAGAGAGAGCAGAAGGGAGGGAGAAAGAGAAAGAGAGATGTGAGAGAAACACTGATTGGTTGCCTCTCGTATGTGCCCCATCAGGGGATTGAACCTGCAACCCAAGCATGTGCCCTGAACAGGAATGAAGCCAGCAACCTTTCACTTTGTGAGACTTCAACTTACGCACACCCGTTAGGGCAGTGCCTTCTTTACTTTGAAATGGGTCTCATGTGTGAATTAGTTTTGTTATCCAATGCAGCATAACAAACCATGTAAAAATTTAGTGATTTATTATTATCTCTCCCCATTTGGGGGGTTGGTAGGTTAAGGGGAATGGTTTCCCCTTTGACCCCTCATGTGGTTGTAGTTATAGGTTGACTAAGGCTGGAACTCTACAAAGGCCTTTCAGTGGCCTGAAATGGCTGGCCTGAAATCAAGGGGTATCTCTCTTTCCACTCAGCCTCTGCGTGGGACTAGCCTGGGGCTGCTCACAGCAGGGCAGCCCGGGGCAGCTGGGCTTCTTACACGTTGGCTGGCTTCCTCCAGAGCAAGCATTCCAGGAGAGAAGAAATGGAAGCTACTTAAAGCCTGGCCCCAGAAACTGGCACAGCCCCACTCTTGTCATTTTCTACTGGCCAAAGAACCCACCCAGTTTCAAGGAGAAGCACGAACTTTACCTTTTGATAGGAAGAATATCAAAGAATTTGTGGCCATCTTTCATTTTCCATAGGCACCATACCAATAGATTGGGAACTCTGTGAGTCATTGGATAGGGTGCTGGAAGACCTGTAGGACAAGGAAGCAAAGCTCGTACAAAAGTATATATCAGCTGCTATAAGGACAAATCACTCTCTCATCCAAGGTAATTTGTCTGCCTCCAAGAGGTTGGCTGGTCTCCCGAAGCGCAATGCCATGTCAGTGCTGGTCTGCGCTGCTGGGGCTCAGCACTGGGTCAGTTCCGATGAAGGGAAGGCCATGCTGTTGGAGCCACGTGCAGCCATCATTCCTTGTCTCGTGGCCACGTTGTTCATGGGACACTGGCATAAGAAGTGGAGCAGCTGAGGACAGGGGCTGGCTGCTGTCCACTGATGAGTTATCCTGTCAACCTAGCCACTTGTTACTTCCTCTGGAGGAGGTGCTTTCTAGAGGTAACAACATTAGGCGCAAAGACCTTCCTTCACTGTGCCTTGTTTTGCAGGGCCATCCACATGCCTGTTCTCCCAAAGTCCTTCTTTCCAATTTCTAATCTTGTTCTTTGTAGGTCTTTGACCAACAGCCCAAGTCATTTGGGTTGCGTGTCTTGGAGCCTGTGAACATCCTTACCTGTGGCGTGTATCACTCCACAATAAATGGCATAACTAAGTGTTGTGCTCAGAGCTCTTCTACTAGAAGGATTGCCCTTCACCACCTTTAGGGCCACCCAGAGGGCATCGTGATATGGCAGTAGTCTGTTTTTGGCTGGCACCAACACACTGTGCTGACCCATCTGTGTTTCAGGCTAAAATTTCTTCCTGGTCTATCATTTACCGTAGAGAACCCCTATGAGGCCATGGGGTATACGTGGAGGAAGAGACACAGGTGTAACAGAGGTAAGTGACAGGGGGTCTAGACCAACAGGAACTTTCTTGAGCCTCAGATCCTGCTCAGACCTGATCCCTGATGCACTATTTTCTTTATATGATGGATTTCTACTGCACTCAGTGGATCTGATAATACCTAGCTGAAGCCCTGGTGGCTGCAGTACTGGAACTCAGGGATATAAAAGCAGAACCTCTTCCACCTCCATCCTCAGTAGCTGAGCTGGGACCCATGACAAAGATGGAAAAAAAGAGTCACCTGGCTGACTAGGACTGAGGATTCTCCTCTGCAGGTATGAGAGTGATGGGGGGAGAGGCCACCGTCTGACGGGGAGTGAGCTGGGTCACCAAGCTAGGCACAAAGGAGGAGCAGACCCGAGGTGTCTGAGTGTCTGGCTTGGGGAGGGAGAGAACCTGCCTTTGCACTCTGTCTGCTAGAGGAATTTTTCTGCTGCTCTGGCTCTGTCCACAGGGCCTAATATTGGACCCTTGGCTCGGCATCTTGGGGGGGTGCCTGACACTGCACACTTGAGACTCTCTGAGGATTGCTTTTGTAGCCTTGCCTTTGTTCATGAGTTTGCAATCTCCTTAGCTCTTGCTGACATGGTGTTGTCAGGGTGCACATGCTGGCCTGGCTCACAGATTCCCAGTTTGTGATCCAAACAGTAGCAAAGGGGTTTTCCTCCTTAATTTTAATTTTACTGGTTTATTTCTCAACATTTACATTCTTGCATTTTCACCTGAAGACTCTCATCACAGGTCTTTAATGGCAGAAGTCAAAGGCCAATAAAGTAGAAAGACAGTGCAATTGGGAACCGATCAGATAGATGGAAGCCTAAGAAAATAGGGGTCTCAAGTAAATAAGGGTGTGGAGGGTTGGGCCCAGCCTGTCCCCTCACCCTCTTCCTAACACAAGGGTGTTCTACTAATCAGATCAATATGTTTAAATCACCTTCACTGATGCTGACTGGAGATGCTCATTTATGTCAACAGAGGAGTTTCACATGACCCTAATAAAAAAAAAACAGCAAGTGAATAGGAGTCTGTTTTAGACCAGTAGATATACACAAAGCATCCACAGTGACCCACATTTAGTCACACAAGTTGGGGGCATGTTCTTCCTGCAGGTATCAGAAGTCTTGTGTTTCCCTCCCAGCCTCTACCTGCCACCTGGAGTGGAGGGAGGGAGGGCAGGTGCAGAGTGACTCAAAGATAGTAGTTCTCATTGTAGAGGCTTAATGGCTGAGGTACCTGGAGGAGGGCTGGAATTTTGGCTTCCACTTTCACCCTGAATTTCTTCTAAAAATAGAAGGGAAGTCTGTATGACCCGAGTTACTGCTGCTCCTGTGATGTGTGAGCAGATGTGGTAGTTCTTTTCAGAGAGGAAAAAGAAGGCAGTATCTCTCTTGTTTACACAAAATATTAGAAACCTCGAATAGAAAAAAAAAGAAGATAAAGTGGGGTGGGATCCAGAGGATGCTGGAAAAACAAAAAAAAAACAAAAAAACAACCACCACCAAAGGAATGGTCCAGAGCCTGGCAAGTACATGGGGGTCTGGAGCTGGCCGATCCAGTTCACTCCCTTCCTCCTGTTTTGTCTTTGTCTTTCAATCAGCTTTGTCTCTCCTCTCTGCCTCTGTCTTTCCCTATTCCTCTCTCTCACTGTCTCTGTCTTTCTTTGTGTCTCTGTGTGTGTCTCTCTCTGTGTCTCTCTCCCTCTCTCTGCCTCTGTCCTTCGTCCTGTGTGTCTGTCTTGTATGCTGCATCCATGCTCACCACTTCCTATGCAGCCCATTTCCCGAAGCGCCTTGTTCTGAGCCTGCACCTTAGAGGCCTGATGGGCCCTAGTGTTTCTGCCTCTGGGACCTGCCCACAGTTGTTTAGGAGGTGGACTGAGGGCACCAGAGGAGACCTTTTGACTGTTCTGCCTAATATAATTGCAATGGGATATTTCAGCAACCAAGTCAGACAAGTCAGGTACTGTCTTTCGGCTCTGACGTCACAGGGAGGAACCTTTGTGTACTGACCCTCGTACCCGCTTCCCGATTTTCATGGCACCACCCTGGCTGCCACAGAATTACCTCTGAGCTCAGCAGACCCTTCCTCCTCCAGGCAGCTTTTTGTGAGAACAGTGGTGGCAGTGCACGGAGGGAGGGCAGGCCCATGACACTTTAGGGGTGGCTCACGGTTGTGGTCTTATGAAGGGAGCTTCTTCCTCATTGTTTTCTGAAGGGGATTTTAGCACAACCCTCCCCACCAAACCGTTCCCAAACTTGTGTTTAGGTGAGTATAAAGGTGGTTGTGATGACAATGCAAGTTGTCACCGCGGCAGGCCCACAGGGGTGAGGGGTTTGGGGGTAAGTGACCTTCCGAAAGCCATCAGGTGCCCTGTACTCCACAGAAGACCTCTCCCCATAGTAGGGGAGAAGGGGACCCTGCAGCTGGGGGTCCTGCGTTCCACATGAAGGAAGCCTGGGGGAGATTTACACACCTGGGAGGACATTAACACTAATTACCACTGGGACTGTTTCTGTACATAACTATTCTACCTCCCTCCCCGCCAACCCCTTGTCCGCCTTATGAAGCCCTCTAACCTGGAGTCAACACAGCTCCCGTCCCCACCCCTCCAGATGCTCCAGCCTGTGATAAGGTGGACACACTCCCTGGTGGCATGGATGTGTGTGACAGGAAGGCCAGTGCTTTGAGACTTGTCAGGGTTTGGTCTGACATCATTCCAAGCAGATGATAATTAGGTGTCTCCATCCCTCTCTGCTTCCCTCAACAAGACATCATGGAGTTATTTATAAACACGGGCCGCTGGGTGCACTTCTCACGGGAAGGACCGCGGCGACAACGCGAAAGCGCACTCAAGATGCTAACGCAGAGGAAGCATAGCAACCCGGTGGTGGAGACCTGGAGGCGGGCTGGTCCTGTTCAAGGGGCGGAGCTGAGCCCAGGCCAGCTCCGCCCCGCCCAGCTGCTGTGGTGTGGGGGTGGAGGCTGCTCTGGTCGGCAGTTCGGCTTTCACAGATATTCTAACTTGTGATAATATGCCCGCAGACACAGATTGTCTTGTGTGTCAAGGGCGGAGGCAGGAGATGAGCTGCTTTTTCCTCCCAGGAACTGGAAATAATTGAAAGTTGTTAGGGTCCAACATGCTGTCCCGAAAACACTATCATTACTTTCCTAATGACTATCTGTGTCTTTCAGGAGGCGATGAAGGCAGCTGAGAGGCGTCCGGCTCCTGGAGAGGATGGGGAAGTGGGAGGCTGGCAGCCTGTAATCTAGGCGGGGGGTGGGAGGGCTGAGGGTGCTCTGCTTGTGCCCCCGCGGTGCATTCTGGCCTTGGGAATGGGGTCCCCTGGGTCCCTTTGGCCCCTTTGCCTGCGGAGTCACATTAAAGCTGACAGAGCCGTGAAGTTGGGACGCTGCAAATTCTTGCACCCTTGGTCTCCTGGTCCAAGTCCTGCTGGCTGTGCTGCCATCATCCCTTCTTGTTCAATTCCCAGTGTCACGTCCCGGTGTCTCCATCGTGGAACCACCGAACCATGGCTTCTGCCTCCCTCTGCTGCTACATTCTCCTTCTTACCCCCTAGAGCACACGGTTAAACCACATGTTCCTGCTCTGAACATGACGGTATCATCCACACTGCTGGGAGGGGCTCCCGTGGTCCCTGCCTCCAGATCCGGTCTTCGGAAGTACTCATGAACCATGCTGCCGCCGCCTTTCCCGATGACTCCACCAGACCCTTCTCACCCTCCAGCCTACGCCCTTTCTTTTTTTAAAGGTTTTTGATTTACAAAGGTGACATGTGAGAACATGAGCACTGTAGCTTTATGACTTTCCCCGTAACCAACCTCCTCTGGTGTGGACACTCCAGAACTTTCTCTCTGGGTGTTGCCCAGTCTTGCCTGCCTCTGGGTGCCAGCCAGGTATAACCTGTGTCCTGCGGTAAGGCTCCAGTGCTAGGCCGTTTTTAATGCTTCCACACTCGAAAAAGAGGTCATAATGGTAACCTTTGAGTGGGTGGGCTTCCTGAGGCCCTCTTTCCACACTACACCACCCACGCAGGAAGCAGCAGGGTTCAGAGAGGAGAGGCCCAGAAATGCCTTCTGTCCCTGTCTAGGAGCAAATGGTGCCAATGAGACCCTGAGCAGGGATGCTTCCGGAGGACACAGTTATTCCCAGGACTCCCACCCCCCCCACCTTCAAGCCCTGCCCTGGCCTCCGGCTGTCCCCTCCCCTAGCTCCGAGGCGAAAGAGACCATCCTTGATGGATGAGCTCTATCCCGGGCTCCAGGGCTCGTTGAGGAAGACCCTTGGCCCAGCTACCCAGTCCCCTAGTGATTCCCGGGGGTCTGAAGCTACTGCAGTGCCTGTGACCTGATTCGTGTCGTAGATGCTGTTATGGAAGAAATAATTCTTGCTGAGAATAGGCCACAATGCAGAGATGGGACACCAGGGGTTGAGAGCCACGAAAATGACCGGAATAGAAACAAAACAGCAGACCGCAGCCCAAGAGGTGTGGAGAGAGGGTAATGATACGAAACCACTGGACTTGCTCTGATCCGGAGGACAGCTCAGCTTTTCAGCCAGCCTCCGTCTACGTCCTCGGGTCACCTGCGGGCAGGTGGGACAACCAGGCACCTGCGAACATCCAGGCGTAAGCCCTTATGCGTCCCGAGTCGTCCCCGCGGGCAGACGGGCACACTGCCGACAAATAAATTCTGCGGCGTGGAGGAAGGGGACATCTACCGAGGTGATGGGACAGATGGGGGATCGGGCTCGCTGTGGGAATCGGAGCCCACTCCAGTAGGGGAGGGGCGGCGGCGGGGCCGGGAGGGGACTCGCTGGGGTCTCGGGAACAGACCCAGAGACTGGGAGGATTGTTTGCTTTACTCATCACCGAAGGACTCGGGCCCGCGGGACGGGAGGGAGCGAAAGTCCGACGCTGGGACCTCCCAGGCCACTCCCCAGCCAAGGACCAGCCCCGGCCCCACCCTACTTGTGGTTCCGCCCCTTGCCCTGTCCTAGGCCCCGCCCAGGCTAGTAACCGGTCTGTTCAAGGTCCCTCTCAGCTGCCGCTTAGAGCCCCGCCCCGTCTCTGGCCCCGCCCTCACCCCACCCAGTGGTCCGCCCCCCCGAACCCGCCCCCGGCCCAAGACCCCGCCTCCCGCCCGCCCCAACTTTTCGTACTGCCCCATCGTCATTGGCCTGGTTCAGCCCTCGCCTCCGCGACGCTGCTGGTTTCTTTCAGGAGAGCTTCACAGGCTCTGATTGGTAGTTCACTCTCCGTTTCGCCGTTCCATTGGTCTGCGGCGCCCGCTTTCGCGGGACTCTGCTCTTGGGATGGGGCGGGGCCAGTGGCGGCGCGCGGCGCGGGATTGGTCAGTCGCACAGAGGGGGCGGGCTCGCGCCGCGCGCAGCGCCTCGGCTGGAGCGCTAGGAACCGCTACCGGCGCCTCAGTCGCCTCAATCGCCTCAGTCGCTTCAGTCTCTTCGGACTTCTCAGACTCAGTCTCTTCTGGCTCCTCTGCCACCGCCTGGATCACACCCGATCCCACTCCCGATCCCGGCCGGGCCTCCCGCGGGCTGGCCCGCGGATAAGCTCTCGGTGAGTGAGTGATCACGGGCGGGGCCAGGGGCGGGGTCCACAGGTGGAGACGGGGTCCAGGCCGGGAGCTGGGGTCCGGTCCGGGGTCTGGGGCCTGGTGTCAATTTCGGGTCGGGTCCCGGTCGGGGTCCGGGCCGGGCTGTGGTCAGGAGGCCGTGGCCAGGCGGCGACCCTCGGCGGCCGCCAACTTTAGCCGCGGGCTTGCGGGCGGAGGCGCACAGCTCGGGCTGACCGAGCCCCCGAGAGGCGGAAAGAGCGGAGGCCCCGCCCGCCCCGGTCAACTTGGGCGGCAGCTGCAACGCGGGTGGGCGGGTGGATCGGGCCCCCGTCACCCCTTCTTCCCCGCGACCCTCCGAGTTAGCGCCCCGCGGGCCGCCTCTCTGCGGCCGGGGCGGGCCGGGGGCCCGGCGGGGGTGGGGGCGGGTGTTTGGGATTCGCGCGATGAGATGCCGCGGGTCTCCCCTTCCCCCACTCCCTCAGAAGTTGTTGGCGAGATACTGCCTTCGGTAACGGCTGGATGGCCTCGCTTGTGGGTGAACAGCTGCCACGATTTTGTTCTGTGCTTTATGAGGCTTAAGTTTCAAACGACTTAAACTTGCTCGCGTACGACTGAGAAAGATTATGGGGGCAGCAGCCCTGGCGCCCTGTGCTGCAGACGCGGGAGCTGCCGCGGACGCGCAGGTGCGGAGCGCCGTGCGGGAGAGCCGGACCCTCGCGGGGCCCTTCGCGTCCCCTCGCTCAGACGCCGCAGCTGCCCCCTTAGCCGAGGCGTCTGCGTGGCTCCGTGGACACTGTGTCAAAGCGGGGAGCAGGTTATCTGGGGGTTAGGGACACGTTCCTCTTTTCCGGTCACTATTTTATTTGAGGGTAGGCCAAAACGTGTTTCTTATTGTTCCCACAAGTGTTTTGCTCCAGAAGTATTGTTTAGTAAAAGTTTATTTTTTCTTTTTGCCTGGTGGCTTTTCTAATTTTTCTCTTTCTACTCCGAAGTATATTTCTCACACGACACATTTAAAGGTGAATGAAAAATGAAATTAAATCTTGTGCGTAGGGTTGGTTATCTTCCTTCTGCCTTCCCTTTGAGGCAGCGTCGACTTCAAGGCCTGTTTGCCCCGCGTGCGAGCTGTCAGCACTGCCTGGGTTCATGAGGATTCATGGTGTGCGGTTCACCGAAAGGAATACTAGGGGCAAGCAGGCCTTGACCAGAGAGAGGCCTTAGAGACCCACTGGGTAGTGTACAGGCCCTCCAGTTCAAACCATTCCTCTGGCACAGGGATGGGCTGTTGTCCTTTTTTTGTTCTTTGAACTTGGCTTAGGTGTGGGAACCAAACAAGTGTGCAAGGGAGCTTCCCTACTGAAGACAGCTGATTTCCAGGCTCCTCATGCCCAGGAACAACTCATAACTTTAAAAAAAATGTCTCAGGGAGGCCCGTTTTGGTTCAGGAGACTGAAGATCATTGGCACTCCAGAGGGATTGTTGGCAAGATTCCAAAAGACCCCATTGATCCTCGCATTAGAGGAGCTGGAGTAGTTTTGGATGGTGTTTTCAGACTTGGAGATCCAGGGGAAACCAAGGGGTCTTCACATATAAATGCAGTCACTGACCAACAGAGGCCGGTGAACTGATGTCCGGCCAACACATGTTTGGACAACAAAGTACTGTTGTCTTCCCCTTGTATGCAGATGCTGTTGTTTGTACAGTGCAGGTTCATTACACATGTTTTAAGATTTGCACAACTTTATGTATTTTCTTAGTTAATACTCAGTATTATAAAGTTATAAAAAGGTTTGATGGTAAAAGGAGACTTTATAACTGAAAAGGTTGAGTGTCCTGTTTAGAATTCAGGGCTTTGTGACACCACCATAGGTGGTGCTAATTACTGGTGATATTGGACCTCAGAACATCGCTTTTCCAGATGTCATTATTAATACTCAGGTTTAGAGAAAATATAAGCCTTATGGTTACTTTTTTGTATGAGAACATTTCAACACTTGTTCATTTTGTTATATGTTTAAAAAGAAGCTGTCTCTTTCCCTGTTGTTAGAGGTAGGCTCAGAGCATGCTGCATTTATATTTGCAAAAGTCCCAAGAGGTCCTTGAAACAATCTAGCCATTCAAAACTGGATGCTGTGCTTTAGTTTAAACAATTTCAGTTCCTTGACCTGTAGCCAATTTGTGGACTCATAGCCATGTGTCAGTGGCAAAGTCATTTCTAATTTCTCAGAAATCACAGGGCTTTATTGTAAAAGTGATCACTGAATCAGATTTTGGTAGGTAGAAGTTGTTTTCTTTGGTGAAGAAGGCTGGTCCTTTGGACCATAACAAAGAAAAACACCTGCTTATGTATTAGGATGACTCCGAAACTTAAACATTAGGATGAATGCTATGTATTTTGGGCAGCTCTGATTTCTTAGTCTTCTTGACAAGGACTCTACAGGCTAGTCGTGCATCCACTGTCCATGGTGCTGAATATGTCATCTGAATTTTTTTCATCTTCAATTTTTCTTTTCAGTGTGAGAGTGGTTTTTGCAGTACGTTTTAAAATGAACTTCAGACTTCATACTATTAAAGAAAAGTTGAACAGGGTAATTTTATTGAATCTGAAAGGAAGTGTGCATTTTGAAAACTTAAGTTATATGATTGTCTCTTTTTTATTGTGGACAATTGTGCAGACTCAACAGTTTCATTCCCTTGCTCAGGTTCCTCCCTAGGTGGGAATTTTCTTGCTAGTTATGGACATCAAGTAGCAGATCATTGAAACTAAATGAGGTCATGTTTGATTAACAACCACACTCCAAAGAATGTACTTTTACTATAACATACACAGATACTTTTACATGTAGGCAATTTGTTTTTCCCTAAACAGTGTCCATTGTAGCATCCCTCACACTCACTGGCATTGTGCTTCCCACCCTTCCTGGAGAGAGACCAGAGCGCTCTGATTATGTGGTGGGACTGTTGGGCTGTTTCCAGGCATTCCTGCTGTGTTGGAGCAACATCTACGCTCTCTTCTATAATTTTGAGAACATCTTTGTAAATCATTTAGAGAAATCCTTTATTTCTCTTGAGGTTAATTTTACCTGTTCCTTTAGAATTGCCCCACAGGTTAGCAGTAAAAAATAATGTGTGTTACTTGTGGTACAGGGTTTCTTCCCCACGATAGTAAATTGTGCATCAAACTAAACATTGGATTGTTGAATTGTTTTTGTTAGGAGCATTTTAACTAGTTCTTTGGCCCCTTTGGTTGTGTACTTAACCCAGGTTACTCTTTGCATCTGTTTTGTTGAGGGAAATCCAGGGCAGCTTTCTTCTGCCTCCTCCAAGCTTCAGAAATACTCTTTGAGTGCCCACTCTTTGCCAGGCTCTGTGATATCACCTGGGAACCCACAGGGAAATGAGACAGAGTTCTTAATCATTGAAGGACTCACTACTTTGGACGCAGAAAAGACATGTAAACAGATGGTTGCAGGGGGCTATGCTCAAGGCTGCAATTGGATATACAGAAAGCTAGGTTAGTGTATTGAAAGAGAGGTGATTCATTAAGTCTGGCAATCAGAGAAGGTATCAAAGAGGATGTAGCCTTTGGGCTGAGCTCTGGAGGATGAACTGTGATGTTTGGGCTTGGATGGGTATAAATCAATTCAAAAAAGGCAAGAAGGTTGGTGTAACGGGAGAACAGGGTATGTGGTAGTGCGGAGGCTGGAGGGGTGTGGGGTATTTTGAAAGGGTTGGGACTCCACTAGAGGTGAGTGTATAGGGGGAGAGTTGAGAAGAGATTGTGTGGCCTAAAGCTGAGTACATCCTAATCCACAGAACCTGTGAATCTGTTATATTGCTTGGCAAACAGGATTGAAGGTAGCAGATGGAATGAAGGTTGTTGCTAATCAGCTAATTTTATTTTATTTTATTTTTTAAAAGATTTTATGTATTTATTTTCAGAGATAGGGGAAGGGAGGGGAAAAGAGAGGGAGAGAAACATCAGTGTGCCAGAGAAACATCATTTGGTTGAGAGATGTGCAAGAGATGTGTGAGAGAAACACCTACTGGCTGCCTCTCACACACCTCCAACTGGGGACCTGGCTTACAACTCAGGCATGTGCCCTAACTGGGAATCGAATGGTTGACCCTTCTGTTCACAGGCGGGTGCTCAACCCACTGAGCCACACGAGCCAGGGCTATTGGCTAATTTTAAAATAGGGATATTATTTTGTATTACCCTGGTGGGCCCAAAGTAATCACAAGGGTCCTTAAATGTGCAAGAAGTAGGCATAGGAGTCAGTGTCATAGTGATGTGAAATGAGGAAAATTACCCATCATTTCTGGCTTTGAAAATAGAAGGGGTCACGGGCCAAGGAATTCAGGGAAAGCTGGAAAAGGCAAGAAAATGGATTCCTTCCCAGAACCTCCAGAAAGGAACACAGCCCTTCTTACTCCTTGATTCTACCTCATTGAGAACCATGTCTGACTTCAGATCTGATCTCCAGAATTGTAAAGTAATTAATTTGTCTTGTATTAAGCCACTAAATTTATGGAAATTTGTTAGAGCAGCCACAGGAAACTGATACAAGTTGGGATTCTGCTCTAGGAAGTTTTAGCTGGTTAAGTTTAAGGAGGAAATAATATGGTCATATTGGCTGTAGAAGATAAGCTGATTTAGCTGCTTTGGGGAGGAGGTTGCCCCAGGTAAGCATGGCATCTGATATCTTACCTGGCCTGTGTTCCACTTGAAGCCTTTCTCCTAGCAGGCTGTTCAGTCTCTCCCAACCCTCTGTTAACTCCATGTCCCACTGGCCTACCTTTCCTCTGTTCTGGGCATTGAGGAGAGAGTGGACCTGGTATTCATCTATAAGTGGGATTGTGGGGTTATAGGGTAGGTCCAGTTCCAGCTTCAGAGCTGTTGTTAAAATACTTTTCAAGGATTTATTTCTTCACATCCTTGCTAATCCTTTATATATTCAGATGTTTTAATTGTTGTCAGTCTGGTAGATATGAAATATCTCACTGTTTTAATTTGAATTTCATTGATTATTAGTGCATTTGGGAACTTCTTATCCATTTAGGTTTCTTCTCTAAATTGTATTTACATATTGTTTGTCTATTTGTTGCTTGGATTGTCCTTTATATAGCTTTTTAGAAGTTCTTTATATATTCTGGATTCTATTTGTGCCCTATTTTTATCCTTTTAAAATGCTGTTTTGATGAACAGATGTTTAATTTTAATATAGTCAAACTTATCAATATTTTCCTTATGGTTTGTGGTTAAGTCTTATTTAAGATATTCTTTATTACCACAAGGTTATAAGATATCCTTCTCTTTAAAATTTTTTTGAATATTTGCTTTTAATATTCTTCTTTGAACTTATTTTTGTGTGAGGTAGAAACATAATTTTAGAATTTTTCTAGTAATATTTATTGAGTGCCATCCTTTCCTTAGCAATGCTACCTTTGGAGTATATCAGATTTCACTAATGTGTAGATCTGTTTCATATTTGTTCATGTAAATAATGATAATTTTGTTTCTTTCTTCCTAGTCTTTAAATATTTTATTACTTGTCTTATTCCCTTTGTTTGGATCACTAGACAAAGTTGTGATAAGGCTATCCTAATATTGTTTTTAACTTAAAGGGAGTTTTTTTAAAGCTTTAATTGTGAAGTTTGCTGGGGTTTTTTTGTAGATTCCTTTTATTAGGTTAAAGATTGTCTCATCTACTAATACTTTGATAAAATAGTTTCTAAAATCATTACTAGATTTTGAATTTTATGAAATGGCTTTCTGCACTTGTTTAGATGATATTATGTTGTTTTTTCTTTAAACTGTGACTGAGATGAAGTATTTTCATCTTTTAATTTCAAACCATCATTGATTTCTTGGGATAAACTATTGTCATGATGTACTACATTTAATAATTATTATGGGATCCAATATGGTAATACTTCATTCAGGATTTGGGTACATATGCTCATTAGAAGTATTAACCAATAATAATTGTTTCTTGTATTACTCTTTTTCAGATTTAGTATCAAGGTGATGCTTCATTATCTCTGTAATTGTTCCTGAGAAGAAGGGATTTTTTTCCCCTGGAAGTTTGGCAAATCGCTTTTTAAATGTCCTAGATCTGGGCCCTTTTAGAGCATGGAGACTCTTGCACCAGCAAGTATTACTTTATAAGGGTTGCTTGTTCATTCTGCTCACGTTTTATTGGCCAGAAGGAGTCATTTTGGCCACACCTAGTATAAAATGGGGTAGGGAAGCGGAGTCTTCCATGTCCTGGAATTTTAGTACAACTGGGTATTAGTAATATTTACCACACTGTGGAGGCTAATTGATGTCAGTGTCACAGAGTTAGCCAAAACTCACATGGTGTGCTTAAGTCTTGATCGTAGATATTGCAAGGGTGTTGTTCATCAAGGGACCAATTAGAATGTGAAGTTAAGATACCATTTTGGGTTGTGTTCCTACTTACTCTCTCCAAAACCCACCTTGGGAATGCCTGCTTTCTACTTAATGTAGAGGAGGAGTCTCCCTTTCTCATTCCTTCCCCATTGATCTAAATCTTAACCATTCCTCAAGGCTGGCACAGAACCTGCTGAAATTAATTCTCTGTGTTAACTCTGACTCATGGTGAACTCTCCCTTCAATTCTTACAGTACTCTACTGCCTCAGCAGTGTAGAGAGCAAGGTTCAGTTGTGTTTAGGGGTGGTTGATTGATGAGAAGAGTCTTCAGATGCAAGCGTAAGTTTCTTTTCATTGCCTGGGCTCTGCAGTGGGAGGCAAGGTACAGTGGATAGGCTCTATGAAGATGGCCCCACCGTGATCCCCACCTCTTAGTATTCACGCCCTTGTGTTATCCACTGTCATTGAAGTGGGGCCTGTGACTTGCTTCTAATAGAATATGGCAAAAGTGATGATGTCACTTCCATGATTATGTTACATTATATGCAATTTTATCTTGCTAGAAACTTATTTAGAGACTTTGTTTGCTGGATTGAGTAAGTGGCTATGTTGGGGAAGCCCACATGGCAAGAACTGGAGGTGGCATCCAGGAGCTGAAGATGGCATGCAGGCACAGCCAGTAGGAATTGGGGGTCCTCAGTCTTACAACAAGTAAACAAAATCTGCCAGTAGCTTGAGTTAGTTTAGAAGTGGATTCTCCTGCAATTGAGCCTTCAGGTGAGAACATGGCCTGGCCAACAGCTTGATTCAGCCTTGTTAAACCCTAAGCAGAGGACTCAGTTAAGCCTCCTCAGTCTTCTGACTCACAGAAACTGAGGTAATAAATGTTTATTGTTTTAACTTATTAAATTTGTTATGCATCTATAGAAAACTAATGTGTCAGATCTGTACCCTCACTAGAAGTGGATCTGGGTTGATGAAGGGTGTTTGAATTTATTTGAGCTAGTCAGTTTTTCATTATTTTTAAAAATGTTTTTTCTATTTATAAAATTAATGCAAATGTTTTATGTAGAAAAATTGGAGCAAATGGAAAGTATAAAGAACAAAATGAACATTATCTATAATGTTAGCACACAAAGATAGCTAATACTTTTTTATACTTTTATGTATACATGGTATGCGTACCCTAAAAGTTGGGCTTCATTCCATAATGTGTTTTATGAACAACTTTTTCCCTTTGTACTAGATAGTGAGTGTTTCCTGTTTCATATCATATTCTTTTAAAATATGATTTTTGAATGGCTGTATACTATTCCAATGGGTGTCCCAGTTGATTGAACCACTGCTATATAGCTGGACATTTATGCTGCTTTGAAATATTTACCATCATAAATAATGCTTTGATAAATATTCTATACAAAAATCATTGTGTGTATCACCTATTATTTCTGAAGGATAAATTTCTAAAGGCAGAATTATTAGGTCAGAGCTTATAGATGTTTTCAAGCCTTTTGATACTTAACCATTCAGCTTTCATTGTCTCTAAAAAACAGTATAAAACTCAAATGTCTGTTTCTGTAATTCACCAGGTTGGGATAGAACAGAACTATTGATTTTTGAGCATTTAGGTTTCTGTTTTCTTAACCCTGTTTGCAAAGTGCTTTTAAATTATTCATTAAAGTGCAGTATGGATTCTATTTATAGACATGTTTGTGTATGAGATTGCTCCTTTAATGTCTGGGCAAAAAGCCTATGAATTGCTATTATCACATCCCTATCTTTGTAAATCCTTTTCTACTCCTATCCACTTTTTCTTTGTTCTCAACCAAATAGGGACAATGAGACACGTAAGGTCTTGTAGCCTGTGATTTCTCAAATGAAACGGCTGCTCAGTGGCTAGACCTTGTTATTCTCTTCTTGCCATTCTTAAGTAGTTGACGTCATAACATTAGAGATCAGAATATTATTAATTTAAAAATATATTTATATTTCATAAAGCAATGAGTGCTTATTTAGAAAATTTCTGAAGTAAAGATTATCATAAAAACAAATAAAAATCTTTAATTCTATCATCAACAGATGACCACGTATCATTTAACTAACTTGTTCATGTTAGCTTATTCCTGTAATATATTGATTAGATTCCAATGACTGATATTTTGTTTGGGATTTTTGCATACAGGTCTGTGAGTGAAATTGGCTCATAATTTTCCTTTCTTGTAACTGTTCTCTCTCTAATTAGAGATGAATACTTAATTTATTAATTTGCAGCTTTTTCTCTTTTACTAAAATGTGCATTTAAGGTGAAACATTTCCTTATAAATAATGCTTTAAGTGCATTATACAGAGTTTGATTTGAGGTTTTTCATTATTGTTTACTGTATGCTGCACACTGAATTGTATCCCACCTCCCCCGCCAAAGTCATATGTTGAAGCCCCAAGGTTCAGATGAGGCCATGGGTGTGAGGTCCTTATGATGGGGTAGTTAGTGCTTTATAAGAAGAAAACAAGAGAGCTTGCTTCATCTCTCTCTCTCCATGCCATGTAAGGATGCAGCAGGAAGGCAGCCATCTGCAAGCCAGGAAGGGGGCCCCCTTGCCAGACCCTGACAATGCTGGCACCCTGATCTTGGACTTCAAAGCCCCCAGAACTTCGGGAAATAAATGTCTGTTGTTTAAGCTGTCTGTGATATCTTGTTATAGCAGCCCAAGTAGACTGCGACAATGTAGTTTTTAATTTATTATGAAGTTTTCTTTAATTCATAGGTCATTTAGAAGAATATTTTTAAATTTCCAGACAATGCGCACTTTCTATTTTCTCATTTTATTCTTCTCCAGCATGATTGCATTGCCCAAATTTCTTGCTCTTTATGATTTAAATGCTTTGAAACTTGCTAATATGCCTTATACCCAATATGAACTATAAGTTTTCTCAAATGTTCCTGTGTGTTTGAAAAGAATTAGGTTCAATGTTCTATATTATCAGCTAACTTGATAAGCATGTTGCTCATATCTCCTGTTTTTCTTACTCATATATTATTTTTGCTCTGGTTTTTACATCTGTTACTAAGATAATTACACAGTTTCATTATGATTATGAATTTGTCTTAATTCTCTCTGTAGCTGTCAGTTTTTATTGCATTTATAAACTTTGAGACTGTGTTTTTAGTGGCATGCAAATTTAAAACTGTTTTATCTTCTAGATGAATTGAGATTTTAATTATTATGAGTATTTCTTTTTATCTCTTGTAATAAATCTTTGCCTTTGTGGTATAACATGTCTGTTGTTAATATAACCGTTCCAGATTTCTTTAGGCTCATATTTGCATGATTTCTTTGTTTTTTATCATTTTACTTCCAACCATATTCTTATACTTTAGGTATGTCTCTTGCAAAGATTATGCAATTAGACTGTTTTTCATCCAGTAGGGTACCTTTGTCTTTTAATTGAGACATTCAGCTCATTTACATTGAATGTAATTACTGATCTAGTTGAGTTTAAATTCACAATCGTATTACATACAGGAGTGGGCAAAGTAGGTTTATAGTTGTGCATACACAAAATAGTTTATTCTTATATTATTTATTTAACTGTAAACCTACCTTTGCTCCCCCCCCCCCATATTTATCTTGTTCTACATTCTGTGTTTATTTTTGTCTCTTTTCTGGTGTTATTTTAAATTAGTACCATGATTTTAAAAAATCATTCTACTTTTCCTCTCTCTCCAGTATATTGGAGATTATATTCTATTTTTCTATTTTTTTGTGGTTACCATGTAAATTAGATAATGTGTTATTAATGTCTTCAGATAATGCAGTTATACCTTCCTACTGGGCCATGCAGAGATCGTAGTTTCTTAGAATACTTGAACTCCATTCACCCCCTCCAGATTTATATGTGCTTGTTGTGTATTTTAATTCTCTGTCCCCTTTTTAAACTCCAGTAAATGAAATTAATACTAACTGTTTTATTTCACATGCTGTCAGTGTTCATTTAGATTTATTCACATTTTTATTCATGTTTTACTTTTCATTGTTCTCTCTGAATTTCTGACCTTCATTCTGGGGTCCTTTCCCTTCTGCCTAAAGGACCTTCTTTAGATATTCCTTTATTGCAGGTCAACTGCCGATAGACACTCCCTATTTTTTTCTAAAAATATTTTGATTTTACTTTTATTCTTTTTAAAATTCTTTCAGTTTACTTAATCTTGTTTGGAATATAACTTACATGCCATAAAATTTACCCTTTAAAGTTTATGATTTAGTGTTTTTGGTATTATCACAGGTTGTGCAATCATCACTACCTAATTCAAGGACATTTTTATCACCTTAAAAATAAATCTTACACTGTTAACAGTAAGTCCCCATTCTTCCCTTCCTCCAGTGCCTGGAAAGCATTAGTCTACTTTGTATCTCTTGGAATCTGCCTATTATGGACACTACATGAATGGAATCATAAGTATCCCTTCGTATAAAATTTTCAAGATTCATTGATGTTATAGCATGTGTCAGTACTTCATTCTTTTTCATGGGTGAATGATATTCCATGGTATGGGTATATCACATTTTATCTATATATCAGCAGGAAGATGTTTGGATTGTTTCCATTTTTTTGACTACTATGAGTAATGTGCCATGAAAAGTCATGTACAAGTTTTTTTTTTTTTAATATACCTGAGGAAATATTTATCGATTTTGGAGAAAGAGGAGGGGGGTGGAGAGAGAGAGGCATTGATACGAGAAAGAAATATTGATAGATTGCCTCCCATATGCACTCCAACCAGGGACTGAACTGACTGGCATTGTAGTACGTGCCGTGTCCAGGAATTGAACCCTCAACCTTTTGGTGTATGGGACAACACTCTAGACAACTGAGCCACTTGGCCAGGGCAATGATGTAGAAGGTTTTTTTGTTTTTGTTTTTGTTTTTTTTTTTTGCAGGAGATTTGCTGCTCTTTTTATTCAAGGCATAGATTTAGAAACTACTTTGATTATATACATGATATATAAGACATTTTTTTAACTATTTGACCTTAGAATGATAATTTATTATTACTTTTAATTAAAAAAATAATGTTTTTCTTTTTATTGGAGTAGAATAAGTTTCTTTTTTATTGTTGTTCAAGTACAATTTTCTGCCTTTTGCCCCCACTGCTCCCTACCACCCTCCCCCATTTCCACCCCCCCTTGTTGTTGTCCATATGTCCTTTATAATAGTTCCTGTAACCCTTCACCCTTGATTTATAGATATGGTATGAAAGAGTTTTACTCTATTCTTCTACATATGGTTATCCAGTTGTCCTAGCACCATTTTTTGAAAAGACCATTTCTTCATTGAATGGTTTTAACATCTGTTGAAAATCAAATGACCATAAATATGAGTTTATTTCTGGACTCTCAGTTCTATTCCATTGATCTATACATCTCTCTTTATGACAGAACCACATAGTCTTGATTAATGGAGCTTTGTGTTAAGTTTTAAAATTGGTAAGTGTGGCTCCTCCATCTTTGTTCTTATTTAAGGTTGTTTTGGCTATTCCTGGTTACTTGAATTTTCATATTATTTTTAGGATTAACTTGTCAATTTCTGCATGAAAGGGATATTTGATAGGGATTGTCCTGAATGGGTAGGCCAATTTGGGAGTATTGGCATTTTAACAGTATTAAGTCTTCTAATACATGAGCGTGGAATCTGTTAGCTGTAATAGTTTTTTAGTGGATTACTGAGGATTTCTATGCCATGTATAAGATTATGTCATCTGTATATATGGACAGTTTTTCTTCTTCCTTTCTAATCTAGATAACTGTTATTCCTATTTCTTGTGTAATTTTCATGCTTTTGACCTCTAGTATAATGTTGAATTGTTCTGGCAAGGGTGGACATCCTTATCTTGTTCCTAATCTTAGGGGAAAGCTTTCAGACTTTCACCATATGTATGTTGTTAGCTGTGGGTTTTTGTAAATTGCCTTTATTAGGTTGAGGAAATACCTTTCAATTTTCATTTTACTGAGTATTTTTCTCAGAAAAGGGTGTTTTTGTGGTCAGATTCTTTTTCTGCATCCATTGAGATGAACATGCGGTTTTGTCCTTTATTTTATTAATGTCTTGCATTACATTGACTGATTTTTGTATGTTGAACCAACCTTGCATTCCTTGGATATAAGTCCCAGTTGGTCATGGTGGATAATCCTTTTTATATGTTGTTGGGTTCAGTTGGTTAGTGTTTTGTTGAGGGTTTTTGCATCTGTGTTCTCAAGACATACTAGTCTACAGTTTTTTTTCTTGTGATATCTTTGTTTGATTTTGATATGAGGATAATACTGGCCTTGAATGAATAGAGAAGTATCCTTTCATTTTTCTTCAATTTTTGGGAAGAATCTGTGCAGGATAGTGTTAATTCTTCATAAATGTTTTGTAGAATTCACTAGTGAAGCCATCTAGTCCTGGACTTTTCCTTGTGGAAGATTTTCGGTTACTAACTCAATGTCTTTATTTATTTTAGATATATTGAAATTTTTTATTTCTTGTTGACTCATTTTTGAGTTGTGTCTTTCTAGGAATTAGTCCTTTTTACCTAGGTTATCTAATTTTTTGGCAAACAGTTGTTCATAATATTTATTTATAATCTTTTTTTGTAAGGTTGGTAGTCTGATACTAGTAATTTAAGTCTTCTCTCTCTTTTTCTTGGTCAATCTAGATAAAGATTTATCAGTTTTGGTGATATTTTCCAAGAATCACCATTTGGTTTCATTTTTTTCTGCATTGTTTTCTATTTCCTGTTTCATTTACTTTTGCTCTAATATTTATTTTTTCCTTTCTTCTTTTAGCTTTGGGTTTAGTATGCTCTTTTTTAATTTCTTAAGGTGGATGTTTGGGCAATTAATTTGAGATATTTCTTCCTTTTTAAAATTGGTGTCTCAGGTATAACTTTTTCTAATCACTGCTTTTGCTGCCTCTTATAAGTTTTGGTATGTTGTGTTGTCATTTTCAGGTGTCTGAAAGTATTTCCTAATTTTCCTTGTGACTTCTTCTTTGATTTCTTGGGTATTTAGAATTGTGTTGTTTAATTTCCACAAACTTGTGAGTTTCTGTTTTTGGCCTCAATTTCTTTCCCTTGCTGTCAGAGAACAAAAATAGTGTGATTTCAGTTCTTTTAAATTTTGAGACTTGTTTTTCTGGCTTAACATTTGGTCTCTCCTGAAGAAAATTCCATGTGTAGTTTAAAGTAATGTATTTTTATTTTAAATTGTTTTATAGGGCTGTTAAAGTCTTCTTTTTCCATCCCAATCTTCTGTCTTGTTGTTCAGTCTTGCACTAAAAATAGTATACTGCAATCTCCAGCTATTATTGTTGAATTGTCTAATTCTCCCTTCATTTCTATTACTTCTTTTTTGTTTCATGCATTTTGGGGCTTAGCTGTTAGATATATATATATATATATATATAATTTTTATATATTGTCTAGAGTAACAATTTTTGTTTTTAAGATCATTTTGTCTGAAGTAAGTATAGCTACTACAGCTCTCTTACATTTTGTTATTTATTTATTCATTGGTTTTCAGAGAGAGGGGAAGGGAGGGACAAAGAGAGGGAGAGAAACATGCATGAGCAAGAGAAACAATCACTTACCTCTCCCATACCCCCAGCTGGGGACCTGGCCAGCAACCCAGGCATGTACCTTGACAGGGAATTGAACCAGTGACATTTTGGTTCGCAGGCCAGCACTGAGTCCACTGAGTCACACCAGCTAGGGCCTGTTTACATTTTATATATTTTTTCAGCCTTTCATTTTCAATCTATTTGTGTCTTTGAATTTAAGAGTGTACTTGTATACTGCATATAATTTGATCATGTTTTTTTAAAAAAATAACAGTAGTTTCTGCTTTTAAATTGGAATGCTTAATCCATTTACATTTATTGCAATTCTAATAAGGTGGGATTTATTTCTGCTATTTTGCTGTTTGTGTTTTATATGTCATGTCTATTTAATTTTGTAGTCTTCATTACTGCCTTCTTTTGTGTTTAGATAGTTTCTAGTGTGCATTTTAAATTCCATTGCCATTTATTTTACTATTCTTTTTTGTTATTTTCTCAGGGGTTGCTTGGGGCTTCTTACTATCAAGAATTTAGTTTGGATTCATACCTATTTAAGTTCAATAATATATAAAACTTTGCTTCTGTATATCTCAATGACCTCCCTCTCCTTTGTGCTATTATTATCTTACAAAGCACATCTTTACACATTCTGAGCACATCAACTCAGATTTATAAATATTGTCTCTTACAGTTATCTCTTATTCCAGATAGGAGAAAATAGTTGCAAACAAACATTACATTTATATTGTCTTTTATAATTACTTTTGCAATTACCTTTGCTGGTGTTCTTCATTTCTTTACCTGGATTTGAGGTACTAGCTAGCATTCTTTCATTTTGACCTGAAGGCATCCTTTTAGTACTTCCTGTGGGGCAGGTTTTCTAGTAATATAATCTGTCAATTTTTGTTATCTGAAAACGTCTTAGTTTCTTTTTCTCCTCCCTGTTTGCTTTTGAAGGAGATAGAAGTTTTGCTGGATATAGAAATCTTGACAGTCTTTTCTTTTACAATTTTTACCTCTTTAAATATTGTTATATCCCTTTCTCTAGTCCTGAGAATTTAATTATGCATAAGTTGGTATGCTTGATGGTGTCCCACAGGTCTATGAGGCTTTGATTTTTCTTTTTTCTTTTTTTCTAAGGAAGAGTTTATTCAAGGCAAGTACTACAATTGAGTTTTGTAATAAGGGAGAGAGATTGGGCTCAACTCATGCATGCTCTGTTCATTTTTCTTCCTACTTTTAAATTTTTGTTCTTTAGACTGGAAAATGTCAGTTGACCTGTCTTCAAGTTCACCAATTCTTTCTTGTCTGCTCAAATTTGCTGTTGAATCTTTTTAATGAATTTGTCATTTCGGTTATTGTACTTTTTAGCTCCAGGATTTTTGTTGTTTTTTTTTTTTATAATTTCTATTTCTATGAGTAGTTTCTATTTGGTAAGATATTGTTGTATTTTTCTTTAATCCTTTGGATATGGTTTCCTTTAGTTCCTTGAACATACTTAAAATAGATTATGTATAGTCTTTATTTTATAAAACCATTGTTAGAGCTTCCTCAGGACACTTTTCATTGATTGCTTTTTCTCTGTGTATGGGTCATACTCACTTATTTTTTTTTGTGTGTCTCATAATGATTTGTTGAAAACTGAACATTTGGATAATATAGTGGCAGTTCTGAAAAATCAATTCTCCGCTCTCTCATGGGATTCTTTTTTTTTTTCTTGTTGCAGTAGATTTTGTTTAGTTACTTTCCTGAACTAACTTTGTAAAGTCTATATTCTTCCGTCATGTGTTTCCACTGAAGTCTCTGATTGGCTAGCCTAGTGGTCAGTTAATGACTGGACAGAGATTTCTTTAAATGACAGGGATCAATAAATTTTCTAGTGTTTCCCAATGGACTCTGTGTGTATATACTGAGGCATGCTTCAACATTTAACCAGGCAGTTGACAACTCTGTCTTAGTCTTCACTTCCTGCTTGTGCAGAGCCTCAAAGTCAGCCTAGTGTGAGTGCTTGCTGCCATCTTGGGTCTTTCCTAGGTGTTCATACAGCCTTGGGTATGTATACAGCTCTACATATATGTGTGGCCTTCTAGATTCCCAGGAATATATTGGAGTTTTTAAAATCCTCTACAGACATCTCATTCCCCAGCTTTTCCTTTTAAGCTTTTGAGTTAATGTATTACTTAATGTACCTGTTGTCCACTGTCTCAGGTAGTTAAACAATCTCTTCTGTTTTGATGTACACCTATGAGCAAAATGCTTTTGGCACTGGGCTAGCTCTGACTCAGGTCAAATAAAAACAGTCTTGCAAGTAGAACCTATTAATCATGTCAAAAAATGACAATTCTTTGGGAATAGGCTTTTCAAGAGTTCTGATCCTATTCTGTCCCCTTCTGTGGCTGCTAGACAGCTGGTTTTCTTTTTTTTAAAGAAAATTTGTTTGTTTATTTTTTTTTAGAGATGGGGATGGGGGGAGAGAGAGACAGACAGACAGACAGACAGACAGACATCGATGTGAGAGAGATACATCCATTGGATGCTTCTGGCATGCACCCTGACTGGGGACCGAATGTGCAACCCAGTCATGTGCCCTGACCAGGAATCAAACCGGTGACATTTTGCTTTGTGGTACTGCACCCAACCAACTGAGCCTCACTGGTCAATACCACACGGATGGTTTTCACTATGATTGCAGGCTTTTGGTTTTCAAGAGTGCTATAAAGTTGAGGTGGCATTGGCACAGGGTGAGGGGAGTGAATAGCAGTAGAGCAAGTTAAAACACCGCAGATTTGTTCTTCTTATGGAGATTCAACCATTTTTATTTAACAAATGTTCCCTAGATTGCTGCAAGTCTTTGGTTAAACTCCCAGATATTTGAAAAAAAACTGAGTCCGACAATTTTTGCTCTATTTTTCATTGCTTTTATGGAAGGGGGAATTTTTGGAGGTTGTTACTTTGCTATTTTCACTGACATCATCACCCTCTCACCTTTATTTTTAAAAGATTTTTTCCTGTATATTGAGTTTATGTTGGCATTATTTTCTTTCAACACATTGGAGATATCTTTCCACAGTGTCTGGCTTTTATTTTTCCTGTTCAGAATTTAGTAGTCAATATACCTGCTGTTCCTCTGGAGGTAATCTGTGTGTTTCCTATTGCTTTCAAAAGATTTTCTCATTGTCCTTAGGCTTCTGTAGTTTCACTAGGTTCCATGCATCCCTCCCTCAGGTATATTGGCTTCTTGTGTTGATGGCCTAATATCTTTTATAACCCTGGAAAATATGATGCCATTATCTTAAGATATCACGTCTGCCTCATCTTCTCTTTTCTTTCAGGATGCTTATTAAATGTGTTAGATCTCTAGCCATGTATTCTCGTGCCATCTCTGTTGTATTTTCCAGATTTTGGTCTCTCCATGCTTTAGTTGGAATATTTTCTTCTGACCTAGTTTCCAGTTCACCGGGTCTCCCTTCGGTTGCACCTAATCTGCTTTGAAACCTGTTCATGGTATTTTTACTTTTCAGTTCTAGATTTTAAAAAAATTGAAAGCTATGTTACTTTTTATAGCTTCTAATGTTTCATATTTTTGAACATAGCAAGTGTAGTATATTTTGTTAGTTTTTTAAATTGCAGTAAAATACATTTAATGTTTTAACTATTTGAAAGCATACAGGTTAGTGATATTATTGTGCAACCATCACCACCATCATCTCCATAGCTCTCTCACATTATAAAACTGAAAACCTATACCTATTAAACAATAATTCCCCATCCCCCTTTTCTCCAGCCCCTGAAAACCATCATTTTACTTTTTGTCTCAATGATTTTGACTGTTCTGAGCACCTCATGTATGTGAAATTATACAGTATTTGTCTTTTTGTGATAGGCTTATTTCACTTAGCATAACGTCTTCAAGGTTCATTTATGTCATAGCATATGTCAGAATTTCCTTCCTTTTTATTTCTGAATAATGTTCCATTATATTAATATGCTACAATTTGCTGATCCATTCATCCATCAATGGACACTTGGGTTGCTTCCACGTTTTAGCCATTGTGAATAATGCTGCTATGAATATGTGTGTACAAGTATCAATTAAATACCCTGTTTTCAATTCTATTGGGTATATATCCAGAAGTGGAATTGTTGGACCATATGGTAATTTTATATTTAATTTCTTAAGGATCTGCGATATTCTCTTCCATACATCATGGTGTTTTTTGTTGTGTTAAAACATATACAATATAAAGTTTACCATTTTAAGTGTACACTTTTAAGTGTACATTTCTTTGGTATTAAGTATATTCATATCATTGTGTAACCATCACCACCATCCATCTCCAGAGCTTTATCTTGCAAAATTGAAGCTGTTCACATTAAACAATAATTCCCTCCCCTGGTCCCCTGGCACTCACCATCCTATTCTCTGTCTTTATGAATGTGACTACTCTGGGAACCTCTTATAAGTGATGATTCATATAGTATTTGTCCTTTTGTGACTGGTTTGTTTCATTTAGCATAATGTCCTCAAGGTTCTCCCATGTTGTATAGCATGCATCAGAATTTCTTTTTTTTAAAAAAAGACTGAATTATATTCCATTGTATGTATAGAACACATTTTGCTTTATCCATTCATCCGCTCATGGACACTTGGTTGCTTCTACCTTTTGGCCATTGTGAATAATGCTGCTATGAACATGGTTGTACAAATATCTGTTTTGAGTTTCTGCTTTCACTTTTTTGGAGGCATGTACTCAGAAGTGGAATTGCTGGATCATATGGTAATTCTGTGTTTAATATTTTTGAGGAACTACCATACCATTTTCTACTACACTGTATCATTTTACATTCCCATCAACAATATACACAGATTCCAATTGCTCTGCATCCTTGCCAACACTTTTATTTCCTAATGGGTATGAAGTGATATTTTATTATTGATTAGCATCCCTTATGTTGTGCATTTTATGTGTTTATTGACCATTGATATATCTTCTTTAGAGAAATGTCTATTCAAGTCTTTTGTCCATTTAAATAAATGTAGTTGTTTGTTTTGTGTTATTGCAAGTGTTTTTTTGATAGCCTACATTGGATAATTCTAACTTCTCATGTCTTTGTGGATCCGTTTTTGTTATTTGTGACTTCTGCTGTTCCTTGCTCATGGTGTCTTATTTCTTTGCAAGTGCTAGACATTGTATTTGCAGAATTATTTTGAGGAATAATTTGAGACCTAGGGTGATTGTCTCTGTCTTGCTGTTCAGGGTATCTGAAGGCATGGCTGTGGATGGGAGAGAAACCTTATAATCTAATCTGTGTGTACAGCTGCACCCTTCCTTTAATGGAGTCTTTCTGGGCTTTTGCTTCTCAGAATACTTTCAGCCTTACATTATACTGCCAGGGAGCTGAAGGGGTGGCTTTTCCTGCTAGGCGAGCCCCGCATTTCTGGACTGTTTCTAGATACTGTCCTGTTTCTCTCAAGAAGGCCAATTTACCTACCCTCATCCCTTTCTCTGATGCCCCTGTTAGGCAGTCACCCGGACTGCTGGCACTCCCTTTCTTCCTGTTCTTGAGGTGGGGGCTGGGTGTGAGTATGGTCTGCCTTTAGGTGATTACTGGAAACACTTTGCAACGCATAAAGTAGGGCTTCCTTATTACCAGCTGCCCAACAATGGTTTTTATTATGGCATCATCCCTCTTCAAAGAATTCATTCTGTCTTAATTCATCACTGTTGAAATATGTATTTAATGACAGAGAGTTTAAAAGAGGAAAATTTCTGACTTAAACTCTTTCTTTGGGAATTATTTGACCCATTTTCTATTTCTTTCCCATTTGGAAATGAAGCTGTACCTTTGTGGGAGTTTTCTAGACAGACATTACAAGGGTGTGTCATGGTAGTCCATCTTTCTTGTTTATATCTATATTCACATTGGAAAATCAAGCCTTTCTGATTTTACAAGAAGAAAAAAAATATAACACTTCAGTTTTGGGGGAATAAGTTGGTATATAAATAAGATAAATAAAATTGATGAAGAAAACCATCTTGAGCCCAGGTTGCAGTGGTGTAGAACACTCACAGGATAGCTCTTTTTGCCTGCTGGTAGCTGGGGCTTGGGGCCCATCTCTTGCTCTGCATGTGTTTCTGCTTTGAAGAAAGGGGGCTATGAGTACCTGGCCTCTATTTCTTTTGGGGGCATTGTGGAAGAGAAATGAGATGATAGACATGCAAACACATTCAATTGTAAAGCTCTCTGGTGGATGAGGCATTATTATTTCATCTTGAAGTACTTTGGGGGATTAATAATTTATGTAGCACACTAAGTTCATACTTTAAAGCCAAGTGCTCCTACTATAATATACTGTACCCAACCAACTCTGGAAATTTAACAGCTTCACAGAGAGAAGGGGGCCAGGGAACATGCCTCTTAGTGATTTTTACCGAGTCTGGTGCTTTTCCAGAGAGTTCTTAGCTTTATTCATAATTATTCTTAAGCAAATAAGAAACAGTCCAAGATGGTGACACTTGAAGGAGAGTGAAATTTATAGTTATCTGTAGTATGACACAGTTAATAATTATCTACAGTACTTAATGTTCCAAACTGGCAGTTTGAGTTTTCAAGGAGTCTTAAACATAGGAGGTTTTGTAATAGAACCGTGTTTCTTATGAATGTCTTCCACAGCCCTTTTTGATTAAACTTTTGCTGAATTTTCTAGACTTGATTAATTACCTCCTTAATTAATAGCTAATAATGAAGTAGATTGTTTTACTTACTGAGAAACTGTTCATCTTGAGGTAGTCATACTTCTCTCAGGAAGCTGAAAGATTAGGTTTAATAGTCTTTTCAAATTCTTGTATTATCCACATGATTGGCATGGTGGCTGATATTGAGAGAAGTTATCATAGCTGCATTTATCTTAGGGCACTGGAATGACATTTGGACCACCAACCTGCACAGGGGTCTGTGACCCTAACTTTGGCCACCTCTTTTCCCTGCCTCCTGAAACTGGGCTCCAGCCTCCACATGGCACCCCGACTTCTCCTGGCACATTTGGATCCCCAGGGGCTTTTACTCTTGGACACACCACGCACAGAACCTGTCATTCTGTTTCTTTTGTTCTGGGCACAGCCTCTCCTGGGCCAACAGGGATATAGTGGGGAGTAGCTGCACTTCCTGGCATTCTACAGCAAGGTTCCCAGAGTCTCTCCCATGTACAAGAACAAAATGCGGTTGAGGCAGGGCCCTGTGCTTTACTGGACTTGCTGAGGAGAGCCTGGCTTCAGGTCTCCTTTCCTTCAGGCCCAGCAGTAAGTGCCTAGGAACAGCAGTGTGTGGGGTCATTTCAGTGAGTCTGCATTATGGTGTGTCAGCCCCTCTGCCTCTTGTTGGGTGCTGAAGCTGAGTTTCTTGGCTGGGCCTGTCTGCCTAGTGTAAGATCTTGTTCAGGCAGGCATACTCCTACAATAGGCCCAGGCTCGACTTGTCCGCCAGGGAAATCTTCAAGTGGGACCCCAGCATTATTACTTGCAGCACCATTAGGCAAAGAACTAGATTGGAATATTGAGCTGGAAGAGAGTCACAAGTCATTCCTGAATAGAGAATTAAATTCCACCTTGAGAGGGAGGACTATCTGATGAATAGTTGAAGGGCACTCAGTTATGAACCGATAATGGTCATGCTGAGGGCTAGACATGGTAGATAATCTTGCTTCACCGGTAGATGCAGACCTAGGTCTCCAATCCTCTTTCTTCTATGCTCTCTTAACACCCCAAGTATACCCATGATATCTGTGACCTGTGGACCCTCAGGGTACTCTAAAACCCTTTCAGAGGGTTGGTGAGGTCACAACGATTTCCATAATGGTACTGAGACCTTATTTCCTTTCTTACTGTGTTGATATTTGAGCTGATAACACAAAATGATGGAGGTAAAAAAACCATGGGTGCCTGAGCACCATCAAGGCTGGGTCCCAAACTTTACTTGCATTAATGGTGTCCTTCACCACCACCCTCTTGCGTACATCATGGTGTTGCTTAAAAGCCAACATCATTTAAAAATGTCCTTGATGTGCTGATGTATCTCTCCACACCATGCCCCTCTCCTTTCTTAGAGAGTGAATAAAAACTTTATTCTCTACAAAAAAAAGAATGTTCTTGATGAAGCAATAAGAATTATTAATTTTATTAAATCTTGAACCTTGAGCACCTGTCTTTTTAATATTCTGAGAGACAGAATTGAAAGTTCACTTAATGCACATCTGCAGATGGAATTACAGTGATTGTTTTGAGGAAGAGCTCTTGTGCTTTTTGTGGATTGGAAGCTGAACTAGCTCCTCTTATGAAATACTGTACTTACTTTAAAGAATAACTGACAGACAAACTGTGGTTATTCAAACTTGTGTTTTTGGCCGGCAACATCTGAAAATTGAACCTGTCACTTCAAAAGTGAAATAACTCCCTGCATTTGTTGTAACTGATAAAATTTGAGTTTCAGTCAAAAATTAGAAGTTATATCTGCCATGGTAAGCTTGATAACCCAGGTGATGATATTAACAAATGTGATTTTTTGACATTGTATATTGAAATGTGTTAACATTTGGGAGATAACTCAGTGAACCATTATTTTCCAAATGACTAATGTATGTTGTTACAATAGTCATGCATGAGCAAAATATCTTCAAGGTGCAAGACTGACTGATAATGGGTTTTAATGTGATATAGTCCTAAAAGTTTATTTTTAGTTTATTGAAAAGTTCATTCAGATTCCTTGTTGCAACTAACCTTCAAGAAATGACCACTTATCAAGTGTTTATGTATGAATTTTCCAAAGAGTAGCATCCACAGTGGTCTGATAAACCTATGAAAATATGCCTCCTGTTTCTAGCCACATGTCCATGTGAGGATGGGCTTTTTCACATACTTTAACCAGAACAACAGGTTGAAACAAATTGAATGCAGAAGAGATATGAGAATATAGCTGTGTTTTATTAACCCCGACATCAAAGAGTTCCACAAACTCTTCTGACTATATTTTAAAAAAATTATTTTTGTTTTGGAAAATATAGTTTTTTAATAAAAATTTTATTTTTGATAACATTTAGGTTTATTATTCATTGTGAATGAATTACTAAATATATAATTTTGAAATCTCTGCATTAATTTCAAGTACTATAAATATCAATAGATAGAACCCACTTAAAAAGAATTTGAAGATCCTAACTTCCGGCCAAGATGGAGGCATTGGTAGATACAGAGCATCCTTTGATTGCTTCTGTGCACAACCAAAGGAAGGACAACAATCAATTTTAAAACAAAAAAAAAAACAACCAGAACTGTCAGAAAATTGAACTGTATGGAAGTCTGACAACTGAGGAGTTAAAGAAGAAACATCTATCCATACTGGTAGGGGGAGCAGAGAGGACATGCAGCAGGGAGCAGACTGGGCAGGTGAGGTGACAGCTGGAGGACCAGCTATCCCACATTTGTGAGTGGATAAACCAGGAGGAACAACTGGAGAGTGAGACAGACTGCACAACCCAGGGTTCCAGTGCTGGAAACTAAAGGCAAAACCTCTGGCTATAGAAACCTGTGGGGATTGTGACAGTGAAAGAAACTCCCAGCCTCAAATGAGAGTTCATTGGAGAGACCCATAGGGTCCTAGACTGTACACTAGCCCTCCCACTCGGAAATCAGCACCAGAAGGGCCCAGTTTGCTTGTGGGTAGCAGGGGAAGTGACTGAAAGAGGGTGAGAGCTGAGCAAGTGTCATTGTTACCTCTCTGACCCTTCCCACACAAAGCTCCACAACAAAGCGAAGTGGGTTGTCTCACCCTGGTGAACACCTAAGGCTCTGCCCCTTATGATATAACAGGTGCACTAAGACAAAGAAATATGGCCCAAATGAAAGAACAGATCAAAACTCCAGAAAAAGAACTAAGCCATGAGGGGATAGCCAAACCTGTCAGATGTGGAATTCAAAATACTGGTAATCAGGATGC